>PVJA010011576.1:0-46970 GCA_004027025.1 Myocastor coypus
TAGTACTTCAACTCTTGCAAGAAAACAATTTCCAGCCCAGACTGCAAAAACTCTCAAGTTCAATGGAGAAGTGAAATACTTCTAGGACAAAGAACAACTAAAGGATTTCATGATGACAAAGCCAACCCTGCACAGTTTACTAAAACATACTCGAGAGAGGGATCAAAATGACCACAACTCCATGAAGGAGAATGGAAAGGGCCTGCCAAATGGGGCAAATAATTAAGCACAGGAGAAAAAGAGTATATAAAAGAAGTCTTTTAATTATTCTTTTATACACAGCAGCAGAATATTTCCATCAGCATATTCTACAAATTGATTTCTGCACCCTATGGGTCATGATTCTGCCTGGTTCTACAGGATAGATACCAAGGAAATAGCAGCAGCTCAGTCCCACAAGGGACACCTGGCCACCAGTAAGCATCATGGACACTGTCCATGTCCATGACATATTAGAATTTTGTGCAATAGCCTATCCCCAAACTGTTAGAAGTTCTGGTTACATATTTGCCATTTCAGTATTTATGTTATGTGTTATTCTTAGTACTTCTTTACTACCATGGAAACTTTTTCTTAGTTGATAGCTTTGTAAAAGTTAACCTATTCAAATACTATGTGAGTACTCTGAATTGATTACAGATTCATACATATGATACACAACATTCTGGCCTCTAAGTTGGATTCATGATTTGATTGGAATTTTGGAATATTGTTTTGAAATATTTAATTTAATTTTAATTAATATTTAATCAACTTTCTAAATATTGTTTAATGTTTAATGATTCATACTATATCTTTGACTTACAATCTACTTATAAGACATGGTATGATATTTTGTCTTAGTATTAGAAAATTTTAAAAGAAAAAAATATATGTATATATATACATATACATATATATATATATATATATATATATATATATATATATATATGTATATGTATATATGTATACACAAGAGAGTTAGGATACATATACAGCTACTTTGTCTTAGTTGATTGAAAATAAAAGTTTGTACTAACATTGTTTAGACAAGATATCAGGTCTGCATCTTGTCTCTTTATAACCACTATGAAGACAACAATATGCATGGTATTAGTTATTGTAACCATCCTACTAACTTGTTTTGAAACTGTTTCATCACTATTTTATCTTTTTCAAATTAAAATGAAAAATAAAAAATATTCTCGCTGTGATTATCAGGCATTTCAGGCTGATGTAGGCATTATTTTTCTTCCCAGCATCCAGTCGGAGTCAACCCCAAGTCTAGGCCAGTGGGCCTAGGTGTAAGGGAGACTGGTTGTATCCTAGGAGAGACATGCAGCACTCACGCACGAACAGGAATTTGTGTTTGATGAAGTGTCCATCAATCTCATGAGACCTGTTCTGGTAGGATTTCTTTTCCGTGGGGGCTCCAGTGGATAACTGCAGTAATTTTCAACATGTTCTTTGGCTTCTTGCCTCCCTCCTCAAGGTCTACCAGGAGAGCAGTACAGTACTCATCTAAGAATTCATTACCCTTTGCTGAATTATAGTCACAGTTTGGATGTACTCAGGAAAGCACTATGCTCACCCAAGCACCAGGCTCTGAGACAGGAGCAGGGAATTTTGACTTTAACCAGGCTTAGGCAACATCTAAAATTCAGCTGCAATCTTCAGTATTAAATAAAGTAAGAAGAGGTTGCAGGACAACAATATGCATTATATCAATTATTGGGAATGTATTACTAATGTGTTTTGAAATTGTCACATTGTAATTTCTTATTAAAAGTAATAAAAAAGAAGTGATAAGAAGAAGGAGAAGAAGGAGGAGGAGGAGGAGTTGCAGACACTAGAGCAGGAGGCTGAGGTGCAGGAGACAGAACTGGCAATGGTAGCTTCCCAGCTGACTGTGCAGCTCAGGTTGATGAATGTAAGGAGGAGGCAGGTGAGCCTTGGGTCCTAAGACAGAACAGGACAAAGCTTTTCTGGCTTTGGCTGAATCTGAGAGCTTCTCAGATGATGGCCTTGTGGGTTTGTTTTGACAAGTAGGATAGTTTCCTGTTGTGTAAGACACAGGTGTGGAGCCAAGGTGGGAGAGGTTTTAATCCCTTATGACAGCTGAGTCTTGGTGGGCTGGCCTTTTATCTAAGACTTTCCCCCATTGAAGCAGCTTATGGGAGCAAGTCAGAAGCCGAAGAAGGCATCATTTAAATCTAGAACAGTCCATACAGGGCTTAAGGTTTGGGAACCACAGAACACAAGATTGTGTTGTTTATAACACAGAAATCTTGCCCAATGTGATAATCAGTTAATCAGGCTGACATGTGATGATGCCTGTTTATACTTCCTGTGACATCTGACAGTTACATGGACTGTGGTGAGGCAGAATGGATGATAGCCAGGCCCAGAGGCAAATCTTTAGTTCACATCTCTGGGAGGAGAATTTTTAGACCTTCAAGATTGAGGTTGTCTGTCTTGGGTTGATGCAGCTGTCATCTTTTTCTCAGGGAACAGTCAAAGTTGAAAGTACAGGATAAATTAGAGAAAGGCTGACTGGTGTGGTGTGAATGAGGTGTCCTCCCACACTGCAAGTTTGTAGCTGGCAGAAAGGATGAGAGGCAAGACTCATAGTGGCCCTGGTGATGGTAACTTTTAGACAGAGGGAACTTTTGAAGGCAAAGAGTTATGTTTCATTGTCTACCAGGAAAATCACAGGTTTGCCCCAACTTTTGCAATGACCCTGGTATCCCTGGAGCCAAATTTGATAGAGCTCAATTTATCCTATCTATTCAGGCATGAGAGGGTACAACATATTCATCAGGGCTGACAGTCCAATTTTCTCAGTTAAAATGTGGAACTGAGATGGAATTGCTGAGGGTCATCTCTGTGGGTGTCAGATGACACCATCTCACCAGGACAGGTTTGCCTCCACAGGGCCCCTGTGACAAAATGCAGGCAATGAACCAGAATTGGTTCAGTTGGCTGAAAGTGGGCAAGTCTAGGGTGTGGAGTGCCACTGTGGCAGCTAACAGGGACGCCAAGTCAGAATCCTCAGGAAGAATGGGCCTTTCTTTCTTTGAAATGCAGAGAGTGGTTTGGTTTAAATTTTTTAACTCCATAGAAGTCCTTTTTCCTATAGTCAGGAACTGCAGGTTTTGCCTACTAGTTCCCATTCTGTCTCCCTTGAACAACAGCACAACAGACAAAGGGTGGATGCCTCTCAGAGAGAGGCCACTCAGATGCTTACCTAGTTATGCCCTTACAGGGACTTTGGTGTAACTTAGCTAAGGAGGATTAGGCCACATCTTGTTTGCCATGGAACCACAGGTGAGAGTCCAATCAGCTGCTGTGACCAGCACTTCCTAGTCTCAGTGCACAGATGGAGCAGCCTGTTGCTTACACTGTCCATGCCTCTCACTCACACAACCATTCAGCAGGTGCTCAGCAGTTAAACATTCCAACCTCCTTCCCCTTAGGGTGGTTTTAACTAACAAGAGTTTATCAAGCTCTTCTTTTGCTCCAACTGAGCAGAGCTAACAGACTGACTCACTGGAGTTCCCCTGAGGAACTTACCAGAATCAGGCAGGCAAACAGACAGACAGACAGACAGACAGACAGACAGACAGACAGACAGACAGACAGGGCCCTTCCTTTGGGGGTCTAATGTGAGCTGCTTGAGCAAGGAGCCAGAAATCCTCTTTCAGACCTCCAAGGGAATCCAAGAAAACTCAATGTCATACCTTCCTGTTGGGACCTAGAGAGGTCCTTGCTCCTTCTGCAAGGGCCACAACCAGTGATCAAAGAGGTCAGAATGGTCAGTCTTCCCAGCCATGCACCAGACTCTAGAGCAAGCAGAAACATCGAAATGACACACAGGATTTAGATGCATATTTATTTGCCTCAGTGGGCACTAATCTGTATCACTCCCAAAATATCAGGCCTTGATCTCTGGTGGTCTAGGGCTTTCATAGGACAAGCAAGCAGGAAGTACAGAAGCAAAATGGTTTGTCAATTGGGTATGGGTTTATATAATGAGCATCATAGTGACCAGCTATGCATCACAGGGACCAGCTGCTTCTAAAAGATAGGAGGCGCCAGATCTGGAAATAGGAAATATGACCAGGGCACCTAACAAACAAGTATAAAGGAGAGGGGCAAGGAGACTACTTTTTGCTCTGGAAATGGCAGGAAACCTAATTGGAGTTGGACAAGTCCTTCAGTCTTCATTATGGGCTCTAGGCCTGAGCACACTGGAGCCAGGACACTCCATACCCTGACCAGCAGGTAGGTGAGCAGAGCCTTCCTCTCCCACTGCAAGTGCACCTCAGTGGCGCATCCTCTGGCAGCAGCGCTCATGCACGCACATGGCACATGGCAGGTGTGCCTTCCATGAAGGTTCCTAGACCTGATGTGCACCCACTGTTTCTACTGGCAACTATGTCTTTAGGGTTTGCCTTCCCTATCAGATTATGAGCTGCATGAAAGTAAGAAATCCGTCTTACTCATTTTTGAATTCAAGTTCCTCACAAGAAAAGTGCTAAGCTATGGTTTAAAATGCATCTCCCAAAGTTCCTGCTCTGGAAATTTAATTCCCCAATTCCTGCACTGACCATATTAGGAGATAATTGGGGTTAGATGAGGTCATGAGGATGGGGTTTCCACAACAGGGACAGTGGCTTTATACAAAGAGGAAGACCCCTGAGCTTGCACCATCCCTCCCTCTTGCCATGTGTACCCTCTGCCATACTGCAACACAAAGGGAAGACCCGCACCAGCTGGCCTTCCCAACTGCCAGAACTGGGAGAAATAAATTTCACTTCTTCAGTAACAATGTGACATTTTCAAAACACATTTGCCATGGCACAGGCCTATAATCCCAGCACTTGGGAGGCTGAGGCAGGAGGATCAGCACGAGTTCAGGACCAGCCTGGGCTACAAAAGTGAGCTTGAGACCAGCCTGAACTGTATAATGAGACCCTGACTCAAAAAGATAAAAAAAAAAAAAGTAGTACATTCCCAATAATTGATACAATGCATATTGTTGTCCTCATAGTTATACTGAGCACAGGATGTAGACATGATAATTTTTTAAATCATTGTTGGTACAAAAACTTTCTTCTCATTGAACTAAGAGAAAGTAGTTGCATACCTAGTCCAATATTCCATAACAGAACCATATTTCTCACCGTGTACTAAACTAGAATCGAAGTGAAACGAAGATATAAACATCAAAAGGAAACTCTTCATTTGCTAGAAAATACAGTAGGTAAAACTCTTAAAGACATAGGTGTAAACAAAGACCTTAAAAAAAAATTCACTTCTTCTTCAACTGCCCAGTCTATTACGTTATAGCATCATAAAACTGACAGTACCCCATAAATGTATAGGTAAGTTTAATTAGATTACACTAGACAATTTTATCCAGGGTATGTTATGTATTTTAGTTATTTGGGAAAGAATTTAATTTATATCAAATATATGTAACTTCTGTAAGAAACAAAATTTACTTTTTAAAATTTATATTTATTTATTTGTTTGTTTGTTTATTACAGGGTTCCGGGCCAGTATGGCATGTAATACTGGGGATCAAACTGGGGTCCTTGTGCTTGCCAGCGCCACCACTATCAGCTAAAATCCACTTTTAAACCCAAAATTTCTGTAGCTTGGGAACTAATCTGAAAAGATCAAAGTATATGTCTATTTGATCATAATACCTTAGCAGAAAGGACTATTTTCAGTTTTGATCTCCCAGAGGACATGTCATATAGTAATTGATCCAATATACAGTAAGTATATAGGTTACACACACGCCCATGCATATGTATTTTTTCTACTAATAAGGGGTTTTGAAGGTGCAAATTCAAGTATCTTGTTTAAATATATAATAAAAGTATAAACAGGAAAGTTTATCATAATACACACCAAAGCAAGTATATATATACACTTATTATATATCAAATACAATAACGATGTATGAGAAAATTAACCGTTTAGTAAAAGCATTTCTCCAGTGTTTAATAAAACAATATACAAGAAAGGAAATAGTATTTCATTTTAAAAAGAAATTTGAAAATACTGTTACGATTTATGTCTAGTTGTCCCCCCCAAAGCCTCATGCCATCATGAGCAGGGACTTCTAGAGTTTGAGACTTGACTCATGATCCACTGGGATTATGTGTTTTAGTACTGATGGGATTATAAGTCTGAGTACTTCTGGGATTATGGGTGTGACTTAAAGTGGATAGGCTGAGGCAGAGAGCCTGAATGCAATATAACGAGAGACAGAGAGACAGACTCTTGTTGCGCTCTGTTCCCCTTGTTGTTCTGTTGCCTCTGTCACAGAGAGACAGACTCTAGCAGCGGTTCTCAACCTGTGGGTCGTGACCTTGGTGAAGGTCAAACGACCAAAACACAGGGGTTGCCTAAAGCCATTGCAAATCATAACTATAGCAAAATTACAGTTTTGAAGTAGCCACCAAAATTATTTTTTGGCTTGGGGTCACCGCAACATGGGGAACTGTATTGCAGGGTCATGGCATCAGAAAGGTTGAGAACCACTGCGTGGTTGCTCTCTGATGCCCTGGTTGGTTGGTTGCCTTTATTGCAATTATTGCTGTTCCACTACCATGAACTGGATGCTCTCTGCCCTGTTTCACTCAGCCTTGGGCTAACCGAACATGGACTGAAACCTCCAGTAACTGTAAGCTAAATAAACTTCCCTTCCTTCATTTTGAGTGTCAGGTATTTGTCCCAGCAATGAGGGAAAAGTAACTAAGACAAATACTATAACTGTAAAATCAGTTCAGAGGGGAAATGTTTCAGAATAAACAACTTTCAAGAAGTATGACTTTATGATCAGACATCTGAAAAATACTCGAACAAATGGTAGACTGCCCTCTCCCCTAGCACTATGAGCTAGCCAATGGGCAGGGGTTTGTGAACCACTTGAAAGTGGAGAGCATGCCAGGAAAAGAAGGCATGGAGTTTCTGAGGGACCAGACAGAGCTGGAATTTTCTCAGCTGTGCTACAGTTTCACTTAGGTGCTACTCTAAGTCTTCTCTAACATTTAATAAAAATGGACGTCATTTTCTTCAGGTTGAGTGTCTAGAGTACAAACTCCCCAAGGTTTATGTGTCCTTGGAAATCCTTCTACTTTTTTGCATCCCTGGAATCTACCAGAGGAGTCTGCCGGCTGGCTACTCCCCATTCCTTTGCTCCTTGAACACAGGGGGATGTTTGTCATCAATAACTCAAGTTCAGCCGGCCTCATGTTCAGTTTTTACAAGGCTACAGACATTTAAAAAGCTCCATTATTTATTTAATTCTTGTTTTATTTTGTAGGTATTTCCAAATTTGGCCTCTGGTTTATTTCTGATGGATGGTTCTCCTCTTCCCATTATGTAATGGCCTCACTTCCCTATATTGCTGACCCTGAAGCCCTGGGCTGAGAAGAAATAGATGCTGTGATCAGCAGTAGGTGCTCTGGGTTTTGGTGGCCCACGGCAGCCTCTACAGTCACACGGGAGGGCTAGTGTCCTTTAGCTTGGGGACCTGATGGCAGAAACCACTGTGTTTGGACTCCTGGGAACAACCTTATACCAAATAGCTTTGCGGACAACCACAGTCAAGGGTTCAAAAATGCTTGGGAGGGGCCCAGCAGGATGGCTCAGTGGTCTAAAGCACCTGCTTGGGAAAGCTTGGGTGGCTTCAGGGACCGCGGTTCGATCCCCGGCCCCACATGCTGCGCCAGCCCAGCCCTCAGGGCGCTGGCTGAGCCAGCCATAAAAATGAGTGAATAAGCAAATAAATGCTATGAAACAATAAAAAAAAAAAAAAAATGCTTGGGAGCGGTGATTTCCAGGAGCCAAGATGAACCTAGTGAGTCTGCATATGTAAAGGCTCATGTTGCTCACCAATGTCGTTTAAAGATTGGGTGGCAAAGCTTGAGTTCTTACCAGAAGATCACTTGTTCTTTTCTGTGGTTTTGAGACACCACTCCCTTGGCAATTGAGGCTGGACATTGGTCCCAGTCTGGCCGTTCTCACACAGTGATCCTCATTCCTCAGATTCCTGAGTGCTGGGACTTCAGTTAAGTGCTGCTACCCATGGCAAAAACCTCCCTCTTCGCCCAAGTCAGCCTGAGCTCCTCCCTTAGAAAGCCAAAGTACCAAAAGGCTACTTCTGAGGAGCACAGAGCCCAGCTTTCTCACCTCAGAATGCACTGCTAGGACAGAAGGACAACGTCATGGAGATGTTTGGGGCTGTGGGTGGAGCTCAGAGTCTCTGGGCCTGCAGTCACCCAATGTGCCCAGAGAGAACTGAAAAAAAGAGCTTGGAGCCAGCACTGGGCCACCCTGACACTCCATGATGAAAATCTGGGCACCAACCCTGGAGGTCAGTGACTTTCGGAGGTTCTGTCTGCAGGTGCAAAACTAAGTATATGGTTTTCTACCATCTTGTTTAGGGAACTTCTGTATCACTTGTAATATATTAAATATATTTTAGTCTCTTTAAAAAAATTAAAAGGTTAAAAACAACAACTTTTAAAAAAACAAACTATGTGTACCTTTACTAATATGTGATAAAGGCCAGGTATGATGGCACACGCCTAGAATCTCAGCACTTGAGAGGCTGAGGCAGGAGGATAACAGGTTTGAGACCACAAGGAATACATAATGAGCTTGAGGGCCACCTAAACTACTTAACGAAATCCTATCTCAAAACCACTTCTCCCTCAAAAAGAGAAATAAATACGAATATGAATAAAGACTTAGTTAAGTTCTGAAAAATTAGCACTAAAAAAAAAAAGAAAAGAAAATCAGGAGGATCAAAAGTTTCAGTTCAGCCTGGACAACTTAGCAAGAACTTGTCTCAGAACTAAATGTAGTTCAGTGTGAGGACCCAGGTACAATACCCATTACAACACACACACACACACACACACACACACACACACACACACACACACACATACACACACACTCAATCTTGTATAGCCATACACACATACATATACATATACATATACATATAAAATTTTCCTAAGATGGAAGAGATCTTACAAATCCCTGGACAAAAGACACCAAGAGACTGAGTATGACACCAACCAGGTAACAGTTACTCAGCTGCAAACCGACATGACCTTACTTTCCCATCTCCTGATTCCCCTTCTAGGGCTTTTCTTCGTCTGCCCCATCGGCAGCAGGTACAATGGACTTCTAAGGAATTCTCCAGAATTTTATGTATTAGCATTGGTCCCCAGATGGCTCTAAAAGGTAACATCAAGTCTACTTGGTGCCCTAAATGCCCCATTGGAAGTAATTCTAATGCTTCCTGGTTTTGACTGATCCTTATCCATGCAAGCCCTCATGTCCTCAATGGAATGAGCTGTACACGCACTGCTTTGGTATCATTGCAACTGTCACCCAGCTCTTTCCCAGCTTCCTAGGGACCAGCTGCCAATAGTTTTTCACGCTAGTGCAAATGCTCATTATGACAGCAGTCATAAAGCACATGTGTCTGTTGTGCACTTCAAGTGGAAGTAGTGTAGCTGAGGAACTAAAATTTTGTATCTTATTTTATTCCAGTCAAATTAAATGGAATTTATGACTACTGTGTTAACCAAGAAAATTCCAGAATCTTTATTGCATTTCCAGCCATGGATATGTGATACATCCTCGTGTTGATAGCTTAGCTACTTTTACTGTTTCCCTTATCCTTTGAAATTTCATTTGCTTTTCATTTCTATTTTTACAGCAAATACAGTATAATGCACAGGCATATATACACTGCCATAAAAATCATTCCTTGTCTATTTTTTCTTTTGGATTTATTTACCTGAGTTAACATCTGGTAACTAAAGTTACTACTAGGTGGTGAGTCATTCCTCAAAGTCCTCGAGGATATGTAGATATATCTTCTCTTCATCCTCCAAAGGGTGTCACTGAATTCTTGGGAGCAAGAACTCAACCTAGAATACAGTTCTGCTGCTGCCCAGTGCTCTGTTGGGGCCTCTCTTCGCTTTTCTTCTCTGCTTCCCTAACCTCTCCAGGTCCTGCCTTGTGGCTCCTGTCTTCCAAGCCAGCTTATCTTTTTTTATTATGTTTGGAAACAAAGACATGGGTCATTTTGGTTCAAGGGATTTCCTTTTAACCCAGATGAAACAGGAAGTGCAAGGGGTGTTTGAGCATTCCAGATCTGGACAGAGTCTACATCCCGGACCCAGTTCCCCTCTCCCATCAGGAGGAGTTGGCATGCATGGCGTTTGGAGGAAAAAGGCTGGTGACCTTCAATCCCCACTAACCTTGGCTCCCTGTGGCATTTCCTTTACTTTGGGACATCCCAGCTCATGAATTATAGTATCTCCATAGAAGAAGCTCAGGGGTGCTGCAGAGGAAATATTGATTCCACCTTATCGACTAGCACTGATGACCAAGTCACTCTCTACACCACTTTGACAGTGGACATTGCAAATCCCATCTTCCTGGGAAATGTCAGAAGCAGAGTGAGCACTAAAGAGGTACAAGATTTATGGTACCCTAGAATGGTGAGGTGATACTCGATGAGAAAAGGAGGGGTGGAAAAAAATCAGAAAATTGATAAGGAGATTGCAGGAGGCAGAGTTAAAGAGATACTTTTAGTATTATGCATAAGCACAGGTATGAAAGAGAACTCTAGGCAGGTAGCAAACACCCATGGCAATTGTCCTTAGAAATAAAACGCTTTGCTCTAACTATTGACTCAGGTTGTACTAATCAGAGCCAATGTCAGGAGTACGTCAGGCTTATTGTCTCCATAGGCAATTACCTGGTGCAAAGCCAGGTCGACTTAATCCATAGTGACCCATAGAAGGGAACAGAATCTGTAGAATGAGAACCCTGATCAAGCCAAATCTGAAGTCTACCCGCTTCTGAAATTTTCTATTGCATTATGTCTTTTTTCTCTGGTTGAGATTTAGGACCCTGTGCCATGCTTGCTGTGAAGTTCTTAGATGGTGAGCTAGTCCTGAGAAATTTAGTCTTTTGGATGTTTGGCAGAAAGTTTCTCTTTCGTTACCTGTGAAAGTTGAACATTAATTGTTACATATAGAGAAAAGAGAGCATGGGTCCTAGAAACTCTTTTCTTGTCTATCATCTGATCAAGCTGTTTCAATGTCACTGACTGTCAGTTTCCTTGTTTATAAAATGAGGATGTGGGAAAGATAAGTTGTTGTTGAACTTCATTTTGCCTAAGCAAGTAATAATTGTAAACTGAATCTGACTGCCTATATCTTCCCAATCTTTTTTCTCCTGAACTAATAGTCACAACAGGGACAATCTCAACGGAGGGGACAGATGAAATGGAGAGAACCTCGCTGAAGAGGCGAGGATGGGGGCCCATCCACTCAGCCCCTACATTTTTCCTAGGCAGCTCAGCAGCAGATCCAGGGACATGCAGGAGACTTGGAAACAGCTGAGACTGCTGGACTAGGTGTGCCCCCCTAGCTCAGATGCTAGGAAACAGTAGTGAGGGAAGTAAGGCTCCTTCTTCAAGTTGTTCCCAGTCCCTCAGCCCAAGAATGTCCTATGCCCATTGAGCAATGTTAATACATCTTTGCAAAAAAAAAGAAAGTTAAAGTATGCTGAACTCCACAATCATTAATTTTTGCCTTAGCTCTCAGAACACATGGGATCAAAAGGAATATTTTCAAAATCAAGGATAGCTCCTAATAATCAAAATTCACTATTCTTAGGTTCTACTATGCAACAAGGATGTCACCATTTGGGGACACTCCGAGTGTTACTCGAGACCCCATGTGGACACTCTGCCATGTCATCAGAGACCCAGACACTGTCCAGCTCTGTGCCACATTCCTGTCAGGAAGGACTTCTACCATTCCCTGGTTCTGCTGCTGCTCATCACTGCTGGCTCCACTTTTCCAAGTGTCACCTCCACATGCTGGGCATGAAGATGAAAGAAGAGTGAAGGCCCAGAACGGTGCTCTGGTTAGGTTGCAGCTGCTTACTCCCGATGTCTCATTTCACAGGCACTTATCTCCTGCTGGAGCCCAACTGCCCTGGGAGGCAGACCCCATCCATCCTCTTCTTCCTTCCTCCTCCCACTACTTGTGCTCCGGCTGTAACCTCCAGATGTTCACCTGCTGAAATCCAACCCCTGGTGGTGGCATTGAGAGGTGAGGCCCAGGGAGATGACTAGGTCTGGAAGGAGTTCATGGATGAGATTAGCACCCTTCTACAAGGAACTCTAAAGACTCATTTATCTTCTTTTCACCTTGCAAGGATACAGTAGAAAGTCAGCAGTCTTCAGCCCGGAAGAGAGCTCTAGAAGAGGGTCCCACTACAGCCCAGCCATATAGCCAGCCTGACCTTAGACTTCTAGCCTCTCCATGAGAAATTGTCCATGGTACTTTGTCACAGCAGCCCAAACTGCCTAAGGTCCCAGTCTGTGGTCATTAGTGCTGCCCAGGCCAGGAGGCCATTCTACCTCAAGTGTCTGGAGTTAGGAAGCTCAGGCCATGCCCTGCCCAGCCTCCATCAATGATAAGGATCACATTGTCATTCTATCTGCACCATTCCCACAAATGGCTTCTAGACTCAGGAAGTGGAAAGAGATGTTATCTATTGGCTCTCTTTTCTGCACATTTGCCCAGTGCTCAAAATAGACTGAGTTCACTGAACACTTGGTTGAAGAAGAAAATTCTGCATCATTCCTCTAGGACATGTGTGATTATGTAAATTTATCTTCTCGGAGATGAGAATTAGAGTGGGCGGCAGGCGTGTAAAACCTTAGCCAGTAAATAACACAGAATTTCACTAGTATTTGTGTTACAGAGACACCTAGCACGGGACCTGGAATTTTTTATTGAATGAATAAATGGTTCACAGATATACACATTCCAATTCAGATTTCTGGTACAGCATAAGGGGAAGAAGCCAGCAGCTAGAAAAGTTTTCTTCTTGTGGCTTCTAGTAAAAATGGTTAGTCAGTAAAATAATTACCAAGGAAGTATAAAAGCATCCTGGTTAGAATGTTCCTGGGTGAAGGCCAGACAGATAGCTCAGCGGACCAAAGTGCCTACTTAGGCAGAAGCAGGGACCGGGACTGAATCCCCAGCATGCCAGGCCAATTGAGACTGGGCATGGTGGTACGTGCCTGTGATCTCAGCGCCTGGGAGGCTGAAAGCAGAAGTACCACTAGGAGTCTGATCTACATAGTGATACCCCGTAGACCCTGTACTAAATACATTTTAAAAAGTGGTGACATGCCCCCCTCCTCTGCTAGTATTAAAAAGCAGGTCTGACCTTTATGGAGTGGACAAATGAAGCTAGCAAGTCTCATTTTATGTTACGTTACATTTGGAGAGCTACTTTGTCTCAAAGCATGGTTGACTGCCCAATAACAAGCACAAACTTAAAGAAGTGCTAATGAATTGGTTTTATAAAACAATAATTAAATATTCTTGGATGTTAAAATATAAAACTTTGATGTTCACACAAACTACAAAAAAAAAACAAGTAAAAATAGGGAATCAGTAAAACTACTGCTCCTCCCACACTTTGCTCATACTTATTTTTTCCACTAGCTAAGTTTTAGCTAGATACCCAGAAATAAGACTCTGGTTCTTATGATACCCTTAAGCTGGTTCTTATGATACCCTTCATATGTGACTAAACTCAAGCCACAGATGCCCAGTGGCAGTGACATGTGAAATTTCTGCTTTATAGAATGCAGATGTGATGACTGGCGCACCAGCAGCTAGACTGAGTTATCAGGTGCCTTGGAGAACAGCAGGCACCCATTGGCAGAGGACTATGATCTCTGGAGCCCAAGTCCCTCACATCATGAGAGGTCCTACCAGCCGGAACTCATTCTCACCAGATACTGGGAACACAAGGGATGCGGACAAACTAACCCAACGTCAGCTTGTTGTGTTACTTACATCGGATCCTAATGAATGTATAGATTCTGAGGCAGGTGATGACTTCAGGGCCCAGAAACAGGGGCAAGACCCTCATTTATGGTCTGCAGGAATACACTTTCCTCTTTCTCCAGATCTTTCCTCCTTCAGCAATTTCTTCCTCCTCTTTTTTTTTTTTTTTTTTTTTTTGTATGTATTTGGTACAGGGTCTAGAGGGTCCACAGGGTCTCACGATATAGATCAGACTCATAGTGCTCCTCAAGTTTTCAGCCTCCCAAGTGCTGCGATTACAGGCACATGCCACCACACCCAGTCTCAATCGCCCTTTCATTGCACCCGGGGGAGGGGCCAGCATGGCACACCAGGGATTGAACCCTGGCCCATGTGCCCTGCCTAAGCAGGCACTTTAGTCCACTGAGCTATCTGGCTAGTCCTTCTTCCTCTTCTTCATAGTGACATTTTAATACAGACCCATACCAATCTATGTTTTCAGCCTGTGTATGAAGTGATTAATCTGTAAGATATTAATGTGTGAAAGCATTAGTGTGTCCACATCTCAGTTACTTTATTTGTAAAACAATAAAAGTATGTACTTCTTATGCTGGAATTAAGCATAATGATGCTATTAAAGTACAGCTAAGACTATATGAATAAAGATGAAATAATTTTGGCTATCAAAACTGCTATTAATGCTATGGGTAAATACTATAATTGACCTAAGTGAATATACTTCCAACTCTCCCAATGGAAGTTTCATTATGGCTTCAATTTCTAGTTTTTGGGACAAGTTCTTTCTTTGCAATTCAGGTTGGTCTTAAACTCTCCGTGCAGCCCAAGTCGGGCTTGACCCTCCTGCCTCAGCCTCCTGAGTGCTGGAATCACTTGATACCATCCTGTTGCTGGGTAGTTCCTTTAGAAACAATTTACCAATTAGAAGCATTCTAGTTATTTCATGCCTGGAACAAAGAATTGGATGAGAAGCCAAAAACGGTGCCAGGATTTAAGTTCAGAAAGTGTGGGGTAAAAGGGCAAGGGAAGAATTAGTTCTGTAGAGCAAACGTGGGCCAAACAAAAGAAAGGGTAAAAGCAAAATACAACTGTACTCTGCACCTCTGTGACAGACACTAGTGTGGCTGCCGGTGGCCTGGGTCCACATTTGGTGGGAGCCCATGAGAAGGGGTGCATAGGGGGTCCTGCGAATCACCTGGCATGCACTGGCACCTTGCAATTGATCAGTGCTTCCTCCTTCTGCAGCCAGTTCCGCCAGGCCCTTCCTTCTGCACCTATCATGTCTTAAAGCTTTGGCAGCTTTAAGTCCTAAGGCACTTTAAATTTAAAGCTTAATCTCTAGGCCCATTAAAATTTTCTGCCTTTTGCAGTACTAGCGATTTGACCCAGTTCCTATATGTTGAGCTCTATCCCCATGCTAAAAAAATTTTTTAAAATATGTATCATAAATTCCAGCTCTCTGAGAGGTTAAGGGGTGAGGATCACAAGTTTGAGCCCAACCTGGTAGAGATTAAAATGATACTCGTCTATCTTACTGACTGCTTACACCCAGGAACCTCTTTATTGTAAATCCTCTCAGGAATGCCAGTTGATTCACCTGAGTAGAAAAGTATGCTTCTATAGTCGTAGGGAAATGGCTGGACTTACACAGAAAAGGTTACATGGAAGTCCACATAGACTGTTATCACTGATTCTTCATATTGATAAAGGAAGGGGGTTTCAGCTTACCTCAGTGGTTTAAGGCTTGCCCTGGAAATCCCAGTCAGGCAAAGGGGATGGGAGTTCGGTCCCCAGACCCACCCTTAAGGCAGCCTGAGCCGGCCAAAAGAAAAAATTCTTCTCAAATTGATAAAGGCAGGAAATGAAGTTGGTTACAAGAAGGATACACTATCCCACACAGGAGAAAAGCCTGGGACTGCCACATGAAAAGCCACAGCATCATCCTCGAGCCTCCTGGCTGTTCTCTGTGCATTCCTGGGTGGTCTCTGTGGGTGACAGAGACAATCTCCAAATTAAGAGTGACTGGTACGCAAGACCAGCTGAAAATATCACTCTGGCAAGAGCAAGACAAACAAAGACACTAGTAGGGGACAGGAGACGAGGAGTCAAATTTACAGTTTCATGTATAATATTTGAAAAGAAAACTCAAGCAGGCTCAGGTAGTAGGGCTGGAACGTGTGCTGGCTGAGGCACAGCACTAAGCACTAGCTTACTGAATGAGGACGTCCAGGGAAGCAGTGGTGTCCAGCGCATAAGATCAAAGCTCTATTGAGCTCGCAAGAATCTTTCTCTCTCTCTCTCTCTCCTTTCCTTTACCTCTGAGACAAGCCTTGCATGGAGAAGGCAAGGTGGCTCCAGCTGCATCAGCCCCAGCAACTGCAGCACAAGGTACAAATCTCTCTCTCTCTCTCTCTCTCTCTCTCTTTTTAAAATGTGATACAAGGTCTCTCTATGCAGCTCAGACTCATAGTGATCCTCCTGTCTCACCCTCCCCCCAGCTGGGATTATAAGCATGTACCATCATGCCTAGTTTCAGGGCTGGCACAGCATGCCCAGGTTCTGGGGCCAGCATGGCATGTGGTACCAGGGATCGAACTTGGGTCCTTGCTCCTGCCAGGCAGACCCTTAGACCACTGAGCTATCTCCCTAGCCAGTACAAGATTTCTGATGGCCCTTGGTAGAAAAAACCCAGACAGGACGCTGTTTGCCACAACTCAGTTATCTGGAAATCCCGAGCCTGGCCTGTAACGCCAAGTGGGCTGCACCCTCTGAGCAGCTCTTCAGCTTCAGTTTGACTCAGAAGCCAGGATAACCCCTGGCCAGGAGCCGATGCACATAGGATGCCTTCCTCACAGTGAAGACAGTCTGCTGCCACAAAGCAGTAGAAGGCCACCGCCCCACGTTCCAACCTGCCAGCCCTGTATTCTCATCAGACCTGGTGTCTGTCCCATAATGCCAGCCAAGTGTCCCGGGCCACTGCGCCAACATATTTCCCTGCTGCTGCCTGCTGCCCTGGTTCTTCAATTGAGTGACTAGAATACCTGTCACTTGTTAGAATTCCCTCCCCCAGCCCAAGCCCAAGCAATCTTATGCCCTATCCAGCCCCATCTATCTCGTCACTGGTCCTGCCTGACACGGTGGTGGTCTTCCCATAGCCTGCAGCGGGGTTTGCATGTGGCTCCATCCCACCCATCCAGAGGCAGCCGGGGAACAAGGAGAAGTATGGAGGGCTTTGACTTGGGAGCCGAAGGTGTCTGGATCCACTTGCAGCCCCCTCCTTTCCTCGTTGCAGGACCCCAGCCTCACAGATATCTAGAGAGCCCATTTCCTCATCCATAAAATAAGACTGAACTAACATAGGGATAAACACTGAAGGTGTCAGCTCTTCCTCCTGTTCCCAAGTCCTTCAACTGTCTAGGATCATCCTCCCTTGTAACATTAAATGAAAAATCAAAAAAGCCTTGGTAAATATTTAGTATTCTCATTTATTATTTAAAAAAGGTTCATTTATGCATATTTTCTCTTTCTCCAGACTCTTCATACTGTTTGAACATTTTTACTTTCTGTAGCCTTTAAAATAAGTAGAAAAAAAGTTCCAAGTTATTCCAAAGCTGGCTTCTCCCTTCTTCACATTCCTCAACTCTCAGGCATCCTCAAGGCTATGTTCTGCTCAACGCTTAGGTGGGCTTCCCACTTCCACTGGGTTCTCAGCACCATCCAGAGCTCCTCTGCATCCCAGTAACCTGGAACACATTGGGGCACCCTTCTCTTTTACTTCCGTCTTCTCGAGGCTCCACTAACTCCAGTATATGCTGCAGAATAATCTGCTGAACATTGGAAGTACTGAGGTGTCTTCATCCACTGCTACTCTAACAGAATACCATAGACTGGATAATTTGTAAAGGACAAAATTTTATTTAGTTCATGGTATGGAGACTGAGAAACCCAAATACATGGTGCTGACATCCAGCAAGTGCCTTGGCTCCGTCATCCTATGGTGGAAGGTATCACCTCTTAGAGGTCCCACCTTGTGACTCACTATAATAGATATTGTTTCCAATGAGCAGGGGGCAGAGGGGGGGCACTCATGGCATAGCACTACCCATGGCTCTATCACAAGATAACAAGTAGTTTAAAATTAATGTGAGATGCACGAGATCCTAAAGGTCACCCGGCAGCGCCCACTCCACACTTGTTCACTAGCCCTCTACTGACCAGGCCCTGAGCTGCCTCCAGGTTCTCAGTAGGCACCTCCTCTGTGGTCACCTCTGATCCATAGGAAAGTTCTGTTTATTCACATCTCAGGGAGACAGAGACGAGCCACCTCAGAGGTGATTGGAAATATTTTACGTGGCAGAGCCTAAGAAATGGAACAAGGGGTAAATTATAAGAAAAAAAACTCACTCCTAGAGGAAGGTAGCAAACCAGTCTTTTTTAGCTCAGTAAGGGGCTTTGCATATGCTAGATGCCCATAGGATGTGGGGGAAACTTCTCATTAAAAGCCCTTAAAATTGCCATTTGGAGAAACAAAATCTGTACCAATCAGCCGAGCAGTTTCCTGGAGTCAGTTGCCCTGGGGAGAAATGCAAATGAGTTCAGTGAGTGATGACTGTGTGAGGAGGTTTAATTACAAGTAACCTATAATAGAGCAGGGTCTTTTCTATAAAACTAAATACAAAGTTCCTACAGATAGATGCAACATGATGGCACAGAGTCCGTGTAAAAGCAGTGGAGAAACAGTGGCATTCCCATACCACCAAGAACCAGCAACACCCGGGTCCCCACTGGAGCTGGGACCCCCCCACACCTGATGCGCTTGGGTCTCAGTCTTTAAAGCCGCTACATTCGCCTCAATTACTCTTCGCACATTTTTACTTCGGCAACCAAATGCAATCATCATTAAACTGTCCCCAAGAATATCATTTCTGGTTTATCATAATACTGACACTTTAAAATGATAATAGTCTCTTCGATGTAGTTAGCAGTTTACAAACGCCCTGTCAGAGTATCACGCACCACCTCCATCACCAAAAACACAACAAGATCTTTTTTGATCAATGACAAGTTTCACGTTGGTTCATATCTTTTTGAACTTGCATGTCCATTTCCCTTCCTTGTAGAAATTTTATCTAAATATATTTTTCTTGTCTCTTATTAATTAATTAAGCTGATATTTTAACTTATAAACTTTCCAAAAATAAGTGTCTAAGTGTTCAAGATAATTTCTTTTAGATTGAAATATTATTGCTAGTGCAAAGTTGATCAACAATATCCTATAAAACCTTAAAAAGACAACAAAAAATTAAAATTGTACTAAAAGTTATTTAACAAAAAGGATAGAGTACTATAAAAATTGTGTATTTATATCACTTAGTAATTGATGATGTAATTGGCAATTAGGACATAAATGAAAATTTAACAAATTCTTTACATACATAATGAAGTAAAAGTAAGCAATTTATTTAAACAAATAATTATATAAGTAAATATATTCTTAGTAATTAATTAGAACAACTAGTATTTATTAATAAGGTAAGGTTCCTTTTTTCTTTTTTTTTTTGACCTACAGATTCTAAAAACCTTTGTTGGTATGTATACATATATGGAAATGGAAAGGGGTTTTTAAAAGTAATATTTGCAATTCTTTGAATTCCTTCTGAGTGAAAGGCCAAAAATTACATGGTTATTATCAGCCCTCTTCAAGTGATCAGTCCTCCTGTTTTGTTGAAAGAGAACTGGAAACTGCCTGATTTGCACAGAAGGTTGTAACTCTTTTGTTAGAGCTAAGCTCTGTGATAGCTGCACCAACATTCTAAATTGCTACCTTTGACATTCTGAGAAGTTTTTGTACCCAGAACATTGTGGCACAGTGAGAACCTGTGTGGATAAAAAGGCTACTTTCTTTTGTTGGTAGGAACAGGGCTGTGTGAGAGGGTACATGTCAGCATCAGATAGTTTCCTAGGAAAGAGACTTGCAGACACGAAGGACCTGGAAATCACCTTACAATTGTATGTGGTCTTGGCCTCTTAAAAGGTATTCCACACAGCTGAGGGTTGGCCCATTTAAAATGTCCCCAAGTAGTCATGAAAAATCAGACAAAATCTGATTTTTCAGTTCAATGTAAAAAGGAAAGAGAGAGCAAGAGAGAGACTTCAAGGACAAGGATCCTGGGGAACATATGAATCCAGGGAATTGAACCCAGCACTAGAGATGCCTTAGTAATGGGGACATTTGCAATCTGGAAGAAAGGCTGAGAGGCTAAGTGTGCTAAGAACAACGTTACCCTAGCTCTCAGATAAAATATATTCCCAGGCCTACTATGAGTTGAAAAGCCCAAGGACTCTACTCTCCGAGCAAAGGCAACTCAGCTCTCACAGGAACAGCAAAACAGCAACACGGTTTTACTCTATCCAGCAGCCTCCAAAATTTCCTTCAAGGTATACTTTGAAGTTCCACTCTACTGTCTTCTAGCAGCTAGAGCTCGCAGACAGCTAAGTATACTAATCTAATGTGTAAACAGAATTTACCTAAGCAGGGCAATAACATCCCATGCCCCAAATTACTTTTGTACTTCTGAAAATATTAGATTGTAGGACATGATCAAGGATGACTAAACATATGAAAAAAAAAAAAAAAAAAAACACTGAATCAGAGCCAGCAAAAATTAGCAGGACCATCCCATAGAAACTCCCCACTAGCATAGATAAAAGATATAGACTGTAAAACAACAATACTTAGTATATTCAAAGAGATAAGCATAAATTTTATAATTTTAAAAGACCTATAAACTACAGGAGTGGCACTACAGGGCCTGTGAGATGGTTCAGCGGTCTAAAGAGCCTGCTTAGGCAAGCTTAGGCAACCACAGGGACCAAAGCTTGATCCCTGGTACCACATGCTGTGCCAGCCCCATCCCCAAGGCAGGCTGAGCCAGCCATAATATAAAAAAATAAAATAAAGAGTAGCACTACAGATTTGAAAAAGAACAAAATAGATATTATAAAACTAAAAAGAAAATAAGCAAAATAAAGAACTCTATAGCTAGGTTTAACAGCAAAGTAGAAAAAGTAGCAAAGAATTAGTGGACACAAATATATGCAAATAAATCACCTAGATTGTAGCATTAAGAAGCAAACTGTTAGCTGGGCGTGGTGGCACACACCTGTAATCCCAGCACTCGGGAGGCTGAGGCAGGAGGATCGGTGCGAGTTTGAGACCAGCCTGAGATGCAAAAGTGAGCTCAAGGCCAGCCTGAACTGCATAGTGAGACCCTGTCTCAAAAAGACAAAAAAAAATAAAATAAAATAAAAAGAAGAAGAAGCAAACTGTTGAAAATAGAAGTGAGATTGAGTGAAAAGTTTTAACAGATATTCAGTTGCAGTTACAAAGAGACTCTCAGGAAGTCTGAATAGAACAAAATGATAGCATAGTGGAATTCAACATTTTAAAACCAAAATAAGATTTCTAAAGCCAATGACAGTCAGAGGTCTTCATTTTTAAAAAGTATATCAATCATAATTGTTTAAAAATATAGAAGTTTCTAAATATCAACTCATCTTAAGGAGCTACATAACTAATACATTATTCTCTAATATAACAAAACATTCTTTTCCTTCAATTCATATTCTTTATTTTGTTTACAGTACTTGCCTATAACTTTGTCTCAGCTTTGACCCTTAAATACAATCTCCATGCAGGTAGAGGCCTCTGAGTTGGCCCAAGGGTAAGACCAATAAAAATCCTGGAACAGAGGTATAAAGAGATCCTCTCTCCCAGGGGCCTCCCTCAGGGGAGAACAGAGCCTTAAAGATTTGAAAGAGAAAAATTCATATTTGTCTAAGAAACTCAGCTGTCTGTTTGACAATGGCCTTCTCATCAAAAACACTGGATAGTAGAGGGTAATAGAGCAAATCTTTCAAATAAGACCAAAGGAATTTTCACCTATAATTCCATACCCAAGTGCTATGTCTCCAAGACATTCACATTCTGAAAGCAGGTCCCACGGTGCACTGCTGGGACGAAGGAGCCTCTAGAGATGAGACACAGCAGAAGGTAACTAGGTCGGGAGGCAGCTCCCTTCTGCATATGTGACAGCTGGATCTCAAGAGTGGCCAGGTCGGTGGGAGTGGACTGGTCCCTCCCTGGCCTTGCTTCCTTGCTCACTGTGCACTTCTCTTTCCATTCCCTTTTCATGTCTCTGCCAGAGGACCCTCAGCAGGGTAATGTGTCCAGGCTTTTAGGGCCCTCTCACCCCTAAAATCATGAGCCAACACTATTCCAATAACTCTCGGCATCCTGTCAGTCCCATTCCACCACCACCACTGCCTTTCATTTTCTTCTATAATATTGTCACAGTGTGACTCTGTAACCATATCAAGCAGTTTTTCAACCATGACCACACCCATGCCCTCAGATAAAAATAATTTATGTGCATCATACAATGGCCCGTGGCAGCAGATGGTCTTTTCCAAAACGCAGTTGTCACATTGGCCATCTTCTGCAGTGCTGAGTTAGGCACTCCCTACCCCTTCTGACTGTGGATGGCCCTTGGCCACTTGCTGGAATAAGAGATTGTGAGCATGCAGATGCTGACTTCCTTCCTGTCCTTTTGGAAAGCTTATTCTTCAGAAACTTCCTCTTCTATGGTCTCTGTCAGACACCAGAGGCCACACTGGTATCCAGTTAGCATTTGCAGATGAGCCAGTTGGGCAGTGGGAACCAGCTTTTCCCCATCTGAAGCTCTGGGTGAAGGGTGGTAGAGAAGGCAGTGCCATTGACCTTCACCACATGGCCAACCCACAGAACAATGTGGCTCTTATCCTACCCCACCAGATTGCAGAGTGGCTTACTTCACATTGGTAAAAATTAGAAATATGGGTTCATGTTTAATTTTCCCTCTTTGTTTCCAAATTTTGTCCTTATGGATGATCTGTCTAAATGTGTAAGTAAAGGTCCAAGAAAAAGCTACACGTTGTTCTTGGTTGATATTTCTGCTACCTCTCTTTTAAGCCAAGTGAACGTATCCCTTTCCTCATTTCTATGCCCATGAGAAGAAACTGGACCTTGGAGCTTATAGAATTATCTTCCATTCTGCTTTGGATGATATATCAGTGAGCCAAACTGTTCTCTTATGTCTGCATTTCCCTGAAGTGATGGCTACACCCAGAGCAAATTCCTTCTGTAAGGGCCCAGAGAGTTAATATTTTAGACTTGTTTTAGCTATTAATTCTGCTTTTAAGGCGCAAAAGCAACCACAGAGGATGTGTAAATAGATAAGGGTGGCTGTGCTCCAACTAAACTTTATTTTCAAAATGGGTAAAGACAAGATTTGGCCTATGGGCCATAGCTTGCTGGCTGTGATCAAAGACGCCTACAGAGATGACTAGGTAAAAAACACATACGCAATCTCCAAACACCAAATACGTAAGGTAAACCAGTGTCATGGAAGGAAAGCCAAACTAATCTCAAAACCAACATCTGTAGAAATGGAATGAATGAAGCAAACATAAGGAAACTTTTACAGAAGCTGTGTATATTAAATAATCTAGATAATTAAGGCATACCATATTTCTAAAATAAGAAAAGGCTGTTAAGATGACTTGCATTTAGATGTTTTCGAAATGAAAAGTGTAACCATAAAAACAAAAATCTCCAGTAGCTGTGTTAGATAACAGACTTGATATAACTAATGAGGTACATACATTAGCCAAGACAGTATTCTGAGAATATGTCCCAGAATATGAAACTAGGAAGGAACAAAAGAAAAACTTAAAGTAAAAAATTTGAGTACATAGAAATTATGACCAAAACTTCTAATATTCATCTGATAGTAGTTATAGATAAAGAGACAAGACACATGGACATAATGAGAGACAAGCTAAAAATGATAATGGAAAAATGTTTTTCTTGAGTTAAAAAAAAAAAAAAAGCATGATTCTAAAATAAGAATGGCCAAGGGACAGCTGGGTACCTCAGCAGACCAAGTGCCTGGTTTGTCACACATAGGGACCAAGGTTCATCCTTAGTCCCCCATGCCACTGCCAGCTCTGCCCCCAGGGCACACTGAGCTAGTGAAAGAGTCCAGGCACAGTGGTGCACATCTATAATCGCAGTGTTGGGGAGGCTGAAGACAGCAGGATCGCTATGAGTCTGAGCTGCACTAGTGAAACCCTGTACAACATACACAACTAACTGACTAAATAACTAACTAAACAAACAAACAAATAAATAAATAAGTAGATGGTCTACTGGTCAGCAACCTGGATAAACAGGCATGAGGGGCCGGTAGGATGATAAAACTTCAGATGTAGCACAGTAAAATGTTCAGAAGTCCTGGCATAAATATTTCTGAACTCCCCTTCACACATAGGACCAGTAACCCCAGGGTTACTGGGGTGAAACTTGGAAATCAGACTTTCATCTGTTTATCAGTTTCAAAAATGTTGCTCCAGGAGCATCTAATTTGCAGTCAAAATTGACAGTTGCTGTTCTCTAAAACAAGAGCCTGGGACTCAGAACCGCAGCACCAGGGCTCAGTGTGGTTGAACACATCTCCAAGGTGCTGGGTCCTCTCCCTCTGCCTTGCCTTGCCCCCTTCTCGATGGGTCCACTGTTAGCCTCTCTCCCGCACCACTAAACCAGGTCACGATCCTCCTCTGACCCAGCCTTCTAACCAGGGTTCCATGGACCACTTTCTGTGCATCCACTCTGACTAACCTTTCTAAACCCCAGGGTGGTGCTCTGTGGGCCAGCTAACCCTTGCGCTCAGTTCCTGGTCCTAGACTGCTCCCATCGCTGCCATTGCCTCAAGATCTGGGGCCTGCTGTGACTCACTGATTCACTTAATAAACATGTAAAGAGCTCAGGATGCACAGTTAGACTAGATCCTGGGAAAACAAAGCTTGGCATGGCCTTGCCCTCAAGGGTTTTACCTGGAGGTAGATCTAAAGGGAAAGAGGAGAGCCACTGTGACAAGGATGATCACATAGATTTCTCCAAAGATAGCCCAAGGCCCACAAGCTCAGATTTTGACAAATTTTCTTAGAAATTTCAGATTCCCAGCCTCAACCACCCTCGGCAGGATGTAGCTCATGGATCTGCATTTCAAACAAGCTTAGGGAATCTTCGTAATCACAAAATTAGAATAGCGATGGCCTTAAAGTGCTGGTTCCTAGGTCTCTGGTTTGGTGTGGAAGGAATAGGAGGCATGTACAAAGGATGGTGACAGAGGAGCTGATGGCCCTCAGGAACCAGGTCCCACAACTCCTTGCCCTAGGAGGCCTCTGGGCTCTGCAGGATGAGCTATATAGGGGGCCAAAGAGAAGCTTTAGTGTAGGGGGAGGACACACAGGCAGAATGGCATAATTTTACCAGATGACTCCCACAGCAGGTCAGAGCAGTGGGATGGGACAAGGTGTAGGGTATAGGGTTCCAGAGAGAGAGGCTAGCCCAGGTCCTCCATGACGGAGACCTAACCTAGCTCACTAGCAGACAGGCAGGGGGAAAGAGGAAGTCTTGTTGGAAGGCAAAATCACTAGGGCTGGGTAGGAAGATCAAAGCTGCACTTTTAACTCTTGTCCCCAGCCCTGTGGGTGATGGGAGTCCTCAGTCCCATTATCCTCTTTCTGCCCTGACAACACAGTTAGCAAGACCGGCTTTAGACCCATCCTGAAAACATACATAGAACATGCTTCTGTTGTACTTTAGACCTTTACTAAAATCACCTTGAATAAATTAGTTACCCTTAACATTTTGTGATTATAAGGTTTTGTTACTGATTTTTAAAAATGTAAAGATATCCGCTCTTTCCCCCAGACGTTCTTGGCTGGATAACCCTTCAGAGTTGATACCTAATGCCTAAGCTACTCTCTGCTTCCCAAATCACCCCAAAGCAGCAACCAAAAGAAGTTACAAGAGCAGAACTGACCAGAGGGTCCCTCTGGTCATGCCTGAACTTGCCCTCAGTTACAGGAGTGTCATGCATCGCCTTTCACAGGTGACTCCAGGTGGCCACACATTACAGCTGAGCTATGCGTGATCACACAAAGGGCTACTCAGTCTGTTTCCACTTGACCAGGAGCTTTGAGGTGAGGCCTGGCAAGCTCACACAGTCACACAGGACTTCAAAAGTAAATCATTCAAAGCTACATCAAGTGAAATAATGGTTACTGCTGACTCATCCTGACGAATACTCACAATCCAGCAATAAAGTACATCCAACTAAACTGAACTGCATGCTTGATAAAATAAATGTGTTGTCTATAGGGCAGATTTTTAAAACTGCATTAACAGTTAAACAGATTATATATGAAACAGTAGAAAGATTCTAACATCCCCAATTTATAAAGCACTTTCTCATACCTCACCTCATTTCATCCTCAAAAAACAAAAAAAAATTCTAAAGTTGTCTTGTATTCTCGCTTCATAGGTGAGTAAACTGAGAACCAGAGATTTACTGAACAACCAAGAACACACCGCCAATACTGTAAAATGGCTGGGCCTTTGTTGCAAGTAGCAGACAATGCAAACCAAGTTATACTGAGTGGTAAAAGGATTGTGTAACTGCATGTAACAATGAAGGTCCAGTGCTAGGATTCAGGCACAGTGAGATAAGAAATTTTGTTCTGCCTTACTTTGGTTGTCCTGGACTTGCTCTTTTTTGGTACCAGCTATGTACTGCAGCTTTATTCTCTTTATTCTCCAGTTTCCTGATTCAGGAGGACGAAGGGTTTTCTTCCTATAGTCATCAGGTAAGAGCTACAGGTTTCACCTTCGTGCACCAGTGACTGAAAGGCTGCTACGTGCTGATTGGCTCAGAGCTAGGAATATGGCCATGTGGTAGTCAGTGGGAACCCCAGTGAAGGCCACAGCACAGTTTTTCCAGGGTGGTGGGTGGGGGCAGAGGGCTGGATGCTGCAGAGTCACCCACAGTATCCACCACAAGCCAACACTCGAGTTTACATCTTATGACCCTATTACACTACTGGGGGCATCCTTGGATTTTGGATTTTGTTCTGTTTTGCCCCTGTGTCTTACATAGTCTTGTTATTCATTTCTCAAGTTTACGAGCCAGAGTAAAATTGTTGGCTTTGTTCCCCATGCATCTAAACAAGCTTAAGATGACCAGAAGTCCTTCCCCACTGCTGTGCACCAAGCCTTGGCTCTGGGTGTGCTGCCAAAATCTGCAGTCCTCCGCTTCTTCACGTTAGCTCACGTCCCTCTAATTCTCCTGGCCCCTTCATTTTCATTTCAAATGAATTTCTGTCTCATTGTGTCAGAGCCCAACCAAGAAGACAAAAACCACCCTGAATATTTAAAACAAAAGAAATTTAATGCAATGAATTGAAAGAAGCTCAGAAGTCAAACAAGGAATTATGAGGCAACACTAACACCAGCAATGGCAAGAGGTTGCTGCCACTCCTAGGCTGGAGGGACAAGAGAGAGCCCAGGGTCTGCAATTGCCCAGAGCAAGCCGGAACCAGGACAGGTTTCTGATGAGAGTGGAGTCACTGAAGAGAGGTGGCCATTACAGGGAGACCACCCACCAGTGGGGGAGAGGGGAAAATGCCCTGGTCACTCCCTTCCTGCTGTCCAGCTGGAAGCCAGTGAGGTCTGGGCCTGTGAACTTCAGGCTGCATAGGAGCCTGGCTGGGGAAGGAAGAGTGAGGAGCTCGGGAGCAGCAGTCTCCGAGCAAGCCTATCGCCATGGCAAATGTCACACACGCTCATCATGGAAAGTCTAGAAAAATATATAGATGTAGGGATGGAGAGATAGCTCAGGAGAATAAGTGCCTGCCTGGAAGCACAGGGTCCTGAGTTCAATCCTCAGTACCACAAAAAAAAATAAAAAAGAAAAAAAAATAGATAGATAGATAGATAGATAGATATAGATGCAAAGAGAAAAAGGTGCAAGTGAGCATCCTATTGGTTCTTAAGAGTAAGGTTCCATGAGCTGGTCCCAGAGGGCTGCCCAGTGCTGTCTACGCTCCTGAGCCCTGAGCAAGTGTGCTCTGTTCCTCTCCTTGTCAATACCCCAAGCACTCCAGCAGTTTAACAATTTTTTTTTTTTTTTACTTGCTATGTTCCATAGCCCCCACTGTAGGGGATCAAACCCATGGCCTCATGTATGCTGAGCAACTGATATGGTTTTTTTTATATGTATTCTAAAAAATTAAGTTTCTCCTATCAAGTTAAAGGCATGCAAGCGTGTGTGTGTGTGTGTGTGTGTGCACGTGCGCGCGCGCGCGCACACACACACACACACAGATTTAAAATGATTTTTCAAAATCGTTATTTTTTTCCAGGGAACCAATTTGCTTCTTTTTTCCCCCAGTAAACAGTAAGCAGAGGATCTATCAAGTTTTTTCTTTCTGCCCAGGCTACTAGGAAATGGGCATATCTCATATTCAAGACTAATCACTTTTAATCTTAGCTTCTTCCTTTCAACCCATCAGTTCTATGTGATCGTGTAGGTGTGTGTATGAGAAAGACAGGAGTAAATGACAGCACAGAGGGCAGAGGACCTGACGCTAGTACCCTAATTAGTCCAGGGGCTGGTTGGGCATCACCTGCCCTGTCCAACTTTGTCCCCTCTGGTCAGCTGGCCAGCACTGAGAGTCATCTGCCACAACAGAACAGACTCTGTCTGTCACCCTGTTCAGTAGCAGATGGCCACCCTGCACTTGCCTATGCCATCCACCATCTCTGAGGGAGACACCACCGTTCATTGTGCAGGTCACAAGCACTTGCCTCTAACTCAAGAGGCTAGAGTCACGCCTGGGTGCTGACATACACTCTGGGTCAGTAAGTTTTCAGCTAAAGCTGTGCTATTGGCCGTCTTGACCACAGAAAGAGGTGGAGCCCCTGTAGGATTATAGTTAGATTTTTAATTAGATTGGGCATTTCAATTAAGTTAGGCAAAGGTTCTCAAGCAGGTCAAAGCATGGCCCCCTCAAACAGGCACCTCTCTGCCTTACCTGGCTTCCATGATTCACAAGTTAGTTCCTCATGAAATGTTTTTCCTACACTTTGTTTATTGAAGCTGCTGTGACAGTCTGGGCCGGAGGCCCAGTTTAATATAATTTTTACTGTTGCTACTGCATCCCCAATTCTATCAGATGGTTATTATTGTTGTTGTCTAAGACACCTTACCACAGCAATTACCATGGCCAGGTGTGCTTCCGTACTCACCCCACCCATCCGCCCACCCCGCCCTTTCTACTTCAGATTTCAGAAATGAAGCCAGTGCTTACTCTCCTGCCTCTGAGAGAGCACACGAATCCATGAGTTGATAACAAAACGAAGAAGCTATCCAGCAGTTATGTCAGTAAAGTGGTCGGGACAGATAAATGATCCTATTATTTACATCCTAAAATATCTCATGAATTAAGAGAATTCAGAAAATTCCCCCATTATTTCTAAGTTCTAAAAACACATAAAAGCTGCTTTTACAGCCCATTTGCTTCCCTAATTATGTTTTACATAACCTGACGCCTTTGGATTAGTTTGTAGCACATGCCTGCCAAAAAGTATGTCACCTGGTAGGCTGAAGAGAACTGAACACAGGACACCAAGTAGAATTAAGCTTTGCCTCCAATAGTGCAGTGTTAGCATTGGCAAAATATGGGAAATAGTGCAGCAATTGGTTTGAAAATGACATGTGTGCATGTGTGAGTGTGTGCATGTGTGTGTGCATGCATGCATGTGTGTGTGTGTGTGTGTGTGTGTGTGTGTGTGTGTGTGGTCTACTCCAGGTTTTAGAGGAGAATGAGTTCAGAGCAGAGTGGCCGAGGGTCAGACCCTCAGCACTACTTTTAAACGCAGGTGTTGAATGCAAGGGATTGCAATAATGACCTACTTCAGGGTGTGGACAGTAGCCAGCAGACATGTGCTTCTGGCTTCCCGCCAAGATGTGAGGTGGGGCCTGGGCCTGGACTTGTCCACAAGGTTCACATCTTCAGCAGATACAGTCTAGCTAAAGAATTAGATCCTATGAACAATGAGACTTACTAGCCAAACAAATAAAATGCTTTAAATGTTCAAATGTATTTCCAGATACTCACCTTCCAAATATTTAGACCCTGAGAAGATTGGGCCAAGAGCCCAAGCTTCCTGTGCATGCTGGATAATTCCAACTATCTCCTCAAGATCAGCAAATATATCACAATCATAAAATATCATCCTCTCAGAGCCAAACAAAATCCCCAAGTTATTGCTCCAGGAAATCAACTAGGTGTCTCCATCCAAAATCCTCCTTCGTAATGTCTGTAGGAGCAGATCAATTTTAGTAGCTCTAATAAATTTTTCCAAAGACCTCCATGATACCATCATCTATGGCCACTATTTGCCTGCAGTGTAAATCTGAGTAGAAAATGGTGATTTCAGAGTAGTGACGAATGGGAAAAAAAGAAGAGAGAGAAAGAGAGATACAGAAAGAGCAAAACCCCGCCTACAGGAGATATTGGTAGCTATGGGCAGATTTGATGTCTCAACCAAATGTTAAGCCCTAACTTTGAATAAACCATGACTTTTTAGTTTGGCATTTTGGGTTTTTTCAGAGCCAAGAAGGCCAGAGAGATGATTATCTTTTGCATTTAAATTTCTCTAAATTCAGTAATCATACAATCATATAATTCATTCTCATTTTCCTAGGCATAGCCATACCAAAACTTCCTTTTTTTCCATTCTTTTCTAAGCCTCCACAGTGATGAGAGGGAGGGAACGAGAAAACCATGGTGTTCCAGGGAAGGTACCAACTTCTAGAGCTTAGCAGTGTCAGCTCTGGTTAAATTGTTGTTTCTGAGAGCATGCGTAGAGCCCTAGTGCTCATGTTTCTTTTGGGAAGTTGGTAGGCATACATGAGACATCAATTCTTCTTCTACCCCATCCTCCTTCCCTCCAGGCCCTCTCCACCAAGCTTTTGATTTCTCTCCTCTTCTTTGTACATTTCATAATGGCTAAATCTTAGAACTGGACCACACATAATGGAGTACTACTCTACCATAAAATAAAATAAATTGTCTTTTGTAGGAAAAGGTATGCACCTTAAGACCATAATATTAAGTGAAATAAATCAGAAACACACAGCATAAGTATCATGCAGTTTCTTTTATATGAGAAAACCAAACTATTAATAAAGAGCAAAATAAAAAATAATAATAGGAAATAGGGAGGAGATTCCTCAAAAGGCAAGGGGATCAAGAGCTGGAGAGTGGAGGGGAAGGGATGATAAAAAAATAAATAAATAAAGAACTGGGAAGTATTATGGATCCACACTAACTCCACACACAGAATGTACAGCATTGTGCATAGAGCTCTCATATTTATCTAAGATGTTCCACAACATAAAACAAGATACCCTTCGTATACATTTTAATTGTAGAATATCCTTGTTAATATTTTGTTTAGTCTTCCCCCATGGACACAGATAGAACAGTGGAGTTCAGTTTTACATGCATTTCACACTTGCAGGCTCCATTGTGAGAGTGACAGAGAGATACTCAATGAAAAAAAAATAGTGGTCTTAAAAAGTATATGCCCCAGAATTAACACAAGAAACGAACTGGCTCTGCCCCTTCTCTCTCCAGGCCGACAGATTGCTTATGGAGCCATCGCTGGCCTGAAATACAATTTTTTCATACACTGTATGTGACACTGAAGTTCCATTTACCTGCTTCACTGGGGACAAACATGAAAGCAGCCACATTCCAGGGAGAAGTGGCAAATTGGCTGAGAGACGGTAGGCACCTCCCTAAGACAGTCGTGTGGGCGGGCAGCTTGGTTAGCTATGATCTCCACTTCAGATCTGACTTTAGGACCTGGCCCTCCAGTCAGACATGTATCTGCTGAATTCTTCCTCCCTCGGAAAAGAGAAAACCATAGAAGCAGAAGAGTCGTTTTTCTGGTGTGTCTGAATTTGTGCCCGAGCTAGAAGCTTATTCTCCAGCTCCGTGCTCCACTGCAAGACACATGGCAGAGCCCTCCTTTTCTCCACTTGGGATGTAAAACGATCCAGAGAGAAAAGATGGAAGAGACAGAGAGTCGGGCGTTCATCCACCCAAGTCTCGCAGAGGGCCTGTGGTGCGCTCAGCGCAGGACTCAGCGCCATGCTTCTGCTGAGGGCACAAAGGGCGTCAGAGAGCCTAGTGGGGCATGAGCTGGACTACGGCATGATTGCTCTTCTGTGAGAAATTCAATCCATGAATAAGGTGCAACAGAAGACAGAAAATCAGAAAAAAGTAAAGGAGAGAAATTATTGTAATCCAGCGTGGACAATGTATTTAAAGGTGTAGCCTGATTATTTAGTATAGCTGTCTTCTTCTTTTTTTTTTTTTTTTTTTTTTTTTTTTTTTTTTTTTTTTTTTTTTTTTTTTTTTTTTTTTTTTTTTAGAATAGAAAATTTATTGGGAAGGAAAGCTTCTGTCCAAGACAGGAACAGAAGGGGGACCCTAGTGGCTGTCTTACATGTACTGTGTATCATGAGTCACTTTATAAAATAAGTAAATGACTCTGATGTGGCAAAAAGTGAGGGATGGAGAGGAAGGAGAAAAAGGGATGGAGATATTATGTAGGTGTGCCAGTTCCCCATGGTGAATATGGTCATTATGTAGACAAACGTATACAGACAAAACTAAACTTTTTTTAAAAAGAGGCTTGCTCATTTTTTTCTTAAAAGTATTTAGCACAGGGTCTCACTACACAGATCAGACTCCTCGTGACCCTTCCCTTGTCAGCCTCCCCACTGCTGGGATTACAGGAGCACGCCACCACGTCCAGTCTCAATTGCTATCTCAGAGCGCCAAGAGAATAGGGTTCACACAGCACATTGGAAAAATTGAACCCCAGTTGCGAGGTCTGCCTAAGCAGGTGCTTTAATCTGCTGAGTTATCTGGCTGGCCCTAAAAAGCCCTGCTCTTGACTTGACTATATTTAGTTTTCTGGCAGAATTGCTGAGCCTGTCTGGGTTTTAACTGCCTAAAGGCCATCCCCAAAAGTATAAACATTACAGTACACAGATTCTAAAGTTCCTCTCCAATATAAAATTCTGTAAAATTGACTTTTTTATAATTTAATTACTTAAAGTTGACTTTAAAATATTGTCCAATAAACTTTAACTAGGGCCAATGTGCTGATGCTCACCTATAATCCCTGTACTCAAGAGGCTGAGGCAGGAGGATCCTGTAAGCTTGAGGTCAGCTTGGACTACATACTGAGTTCAAAGCCAGTCTGTACTACACACTGAGATTCTGTCTCAAAAAAAAATAAATAAACTAGGAGCTGGGGAGACAGCTCAGTGGTCTAAGCGCCTGCCTGGTAAGAGCAAGGACCTGGGTTCAATCCCTGGCACTGCATGCCAGGCCCACCCCAGAACCCTCGGCACACCTTACCAGTCACTGAAACCAGGAATGGTGCCACAGACCTCTAATTCCAGTATTGGGGAGGGTGTGACAGGAGGATCACTACAAGTCTGAGCTGTGTAGCAAGACCCTATACTAAATACACAAAAGACTTAAAAATAATAATAAATGAAATAAAATACACTTCAATTAAATATAGCAAACTGGTCTACATCAACATTATCCCTAACAAGTACCTTGCCCTAAACAGCTCTGCTCCATGGTACAGCTGATTTGCCCTGCTTCTCTCTCCCACACCCTGCACACCATCAGCTCTTTCTCCTCTCCTACTCCTGGAGTTTGCAGCAGGTGCAGATAAGAGGACGGGATTTCTCACTGAACTATGTTTCCTGTCACAGTTGCTGCTGCTTAGCCGCACTCAGGGTGATTCAGCCTTCTGTATTTTGATCAAAAGTAATGATAGCCATGTTGCAGACAAAAGATATAGAATCGGATCTCTTGTCTGATTAATCATACTTTCGGATTGTGTAAATGCTTCGATTTCAGTGACTGCATCACTAGTAACGCGGCCTTTGCATTACGTCACCAGGCATGTGAGCCTGTTCACACTTACTGAACTTGACAGAATGGTTCAAGTGCCAGCTATCTTTACTCAAGCTAACCTAAGTAGAACAACACAACACTTGGTTACTCTGGGAGGGGTGAATTCTTCTATAAAATGCTTGGAAATGTATGATATTATATCAGGCAAAGCTAATCAAATTTTACTTCATGCAATCCGTCAGTCATTTCATTCATTTGGTAAATATGTATTGAAAGTGGACCTATTCCACCAATAGCTATGCTTGATTCATGGTTCCTGCTCTTGCCGCATGTACAAGCAGGATGCACAGCTTCCTAAAATAAAGGCAGATAGAGTAGTAAGCCCCAGTGCCTGAACTACAACCCCACTTTGTAGGTTACTAAATATTGGATCCAGGATAAGATAATTGGCCATTTTGAGCTTCATATTCCCTACAAGGACATTAATAACTCCTACTTTCCATTGTTCATCAAGTCTTTGAAGAAGTATATAAGGAGGGGAAGGATTATTATCCACAAATAATGCTAATCACCACCCATGTCACATATATTAACTTGTTTAATTCTAATAGTAATACTGTGTTACAAGAAACCTGTCATTGAAAGGTTATATTTGTTAATAAAGGGTGGAACTATAATTTACAATGAAGCAGATACTATGCCCTTACCTCCATATGACAAAAATTACACAAAGCTTGAGACCAACAGATTTTAATGCATGGGGGAGGGGTTTTATTCACTTTCCCCACTTTTAATGGAAATCTAGAAAATATAAGAGCCTAAAATATTTTCAGTGCACATTACATAATTGAGATGACTCCGCTCAGATAATAACATTAAAATGCTTTGCATTTTGTGTTTTTTTTTTTTCTCACAGTTATATTTTTGAGCCATTGGGCTTAAACATAGCATTCATTTATGCAACAATTTCACATTTGTCTCCCAAATTTGTATGTCAGTGAATTAAAATATTTTTTAAGATCAAGGCACTACAAAGTGCTGGATGCCAAGGAAACTAGTACTCCTGCCTTGCTGCTTTTCTGGGGAAGGCAGAAACTAGAAAACCAAAGACACTCACAACCTTCCAGCACACAAAGGGAGTCATTATGTCCTCTGTACTTAGGAGTTTTTGCTCTGCCAGGCAGATACAGAGAGCACTCATCTCCGTCCAGCTCCCAAATCTCTTGACTTCCTCTTTCTCCTCCTCTCTGTCCAGGGTCCTTTGAGGCAGACAACTAATAAGCCCCTTGTTCCAAATCTCTGCAGGAACAAGTGGATGCTACTCTCAGTATCAACTGAAACATAAGTCCTTTGAGGATACAGGAAGACATCCACCAATCTCAAGATCAAAATGCAAGGAGAGGAAGTCTGCAAGCAAAGGAGGTGCCACCCGCCACTGCCTTCTTTATAAAAACAGCAGGATCTCTGGGACAGGGCACAGTCTATACTTCAGATAGATAGATAGATAGATAGATAGATAGATAGATAGATAGATAATCAATATACATTGTGCATATCTATGTATATAGAGAGCACAATATACACTGCATTATATATATTTTATATATATTTTAAGCATCATGAATTTGTGCCAGAGCTAGAAACTTTACTTTTCAAACTTCCATGTGCAACTGCAAAGTACGTAGCTTTGGCTGTATACATAGCCAAAGCCTTAAGAAAAATGCTCTCAACTTAGTTTTACCTTTAAAGTTGTTTGTATTGTGTAATAAACTGCATTATCAGGAATCAGGTATTTGGACATACACTCTGCCTTCAAATCCCTTAGCAATTCTACTATCTACTTTATTTTTTAAGCAATTTATTTAATTGTTTATTTTATTTTTTGTGGCCCGCTCAGCCCACTCTAAGGCATGGCTAGCGTGGCAGGTGTTGCCGGAGATCAAGGCACAGTCCCTGTGTGCTTGCCTAAGCTTGCCTAAGCAGGTGCTTTAGACTGCTGAGCTACCTCACCAGCCCTCTACTATGTACTTTAGAAGGAGCTAGGGACAGGATTTGGGCTCAGACTCAACAGGTTCCAAAACTGTTACCTCTTCCTTAGCAATAGGCTTAACCCTTCCGTGCATTCTAGAGATCAGAGAGTCATTTATGATCATGTTTTCTAAACTATATTATTCAGTTTCCTAAAAACCATCTAATTCTACATTATTTGGAAAACAACGTCAAAAATATCCAAAGGGAATAAGAACATTATTTTTGGAATTCTTTATGTTTTAATCATTGAAAACAATACATCCATCCAAGTACCAAAGGAAAACACTACCCTTTGATTTTATGGCTCCTATAATGTATCTGTAGTTCCAACCGCTAGAATGGAGCAACTTGATAAACCAAGAGAAGGCTATCAACAGGCAAGCAGATCAATACAGAAGATTAATTTGAAAATAAAATAATTGAAGATTAGAAAACCAGAGTAGCAATCTTTTTTTAACATGTCAGCACATGTCCTAAGCAGTGTCCTCCAGCCTGTAATCGGCCCGCATAGCCCAGGACTGCCCAAGGACTGCCCAACAGTGTAAGACTTTGTTACCGCCCCTGCCAACTCTGTACCTCCTTACATTACTGGCGCAGCAGCATTCAATTCCAAAAACAAGAGTTTAGACTTGATTTCTCTGGACTGACTGTAGCCAATCCCAACAACCCCAGCACTGTGGTCTTGCTTCTTAGCTGTATGGCTGTTTTCCAGAGACAACAACCCCAATCAGTAAGAGCTAGATCATCACTGCTAACCACACCCCAGAAGGTGCTCTGCCAGACAAGCATCCTGTTCCAAGGCTCAGCATGCTTGACTGTGATACAAGACAAAGGTCTTCAGTCATATACTTCAGCTGGGAGGAGGACCTGGGGAGCTTGATCCCCAAGAAATTCTATCTAGAAAGAGAGAAGGCCAGTTTAAAGGCATTTAATGTCATCTAACAAGTTCAGTTGAAGTTGGGAGTGGTTAATATCCTCAGGTAGCCTATCTTTCATTAGGAGAGCAATAAGAAATGTCAGTACTAGGTCAGCTGGCCCAAAGCACATGAGTTAGTTAAGCACCCAATGAAGGTGACATGAGGCATGAGTGATGCTCAAAGAAGGTGACACCCTGGGAGGGTGGCCGGAAACAGAACAAGACTTGTAAACTCCGTGGATAAGCATCTTCCATTCCCATATTACCATGGAAATTGCCGTGAAAAAAGAGTAGAAACCCACTAAAGTGAAATATAAACTGACACAGAATAGAAATATCCACATTAAGGAAGGAACTTCAAGCTACTTTGATCTATGCATTTCTAAGTTTTGTGCAAAACCTCATTAAAACCAAGCAGCTTATATTTGGCCCATTAATAGAACTCATTAAAGTTCATCCTCAGACTAAGACTCTTCAAATGGATAAGACATTGGTCATTTATGGCATTTGATGACTGTGAATGCCAACAAAACTACTGTGTAATGCAGATAGCTTCTTGACACCCTGAATGACAAAGGCCTGGGGCACTTTAGACAGTAAACAAGCACAAAAGCAGTCTTAAGCCACAGCACTGAAATTTCCTTTGCCCAATCCACACGGAGCATTGACTGTGTGTCAGAGTGGATCGGACAGGAGGCATACCCAGAAAAATAAGATGAAGGTCCTGCCTTGAGAGATATAGGCAAAAGGCAGTTATGCATACTGGCAAGACTGTGCCAGTGGCTAAGCAGAAGGCATAGTGCTTGCTTCTCCATGGAGGGACTCTAGAGACTTCAATAAAGAGATACAACCGAACTTTTACAAAACAGTGAAAACATCAAAAATTAGAAAAAGGTCTGTTGTAAGCACTGAACAGACAGCAAACAAGACGCAGAGTTCTGAGAAAAGGAGTAGGTGCAGTTGGAGAAAGCCCTGGAATTCTGACCAGGAGGAGTGTGAGGCCTGAAGCCAGATAAGTGGATAAGGTTAGACCAATGCTCACAGATCTGGAAAGACTTGCTATACATGCACTTGACCTTGATTTGTAGACTATGAGGACTAGAAAGCTTTTGTTTTCAGACCTTATTTTTTGTTTTGTTTTGTTTGTTTCTTCAGTACTGAGGATTAAACTTAGAGCCTTCGCATTGAGCTATATCCATGGTTCTATTATTATTATTATTATTATTATTATTATTATTATTATTATTATTATTACATTTTGAGATGGAGTTTCAATAAGCTGTCTAGGCTAGGCTCAACCCTGTGATCCTCCAGACCTTAGTCTCTCAGAATCCTGGGATCATGGGTGTGTGTCACAGCACCCAGCAGCTCTTACATTTATTTTTAAGGCATTTGTATATAAACATTTTTCAAGTAGTTGTTCTGTGGAATAGAATGTGTATAACAAAGAGCAACAGTGTTTTATCAGTACAAACTTCTTCTGTAATCTTAGTCTTCTTACTCTGGCTTGCCTGAAATTAACCAATGAGACCAAATATTTGCAAATTCTTTTTGGAGTGGGGTTTACAAGTGACAGAAAACCCATTTGAAACTAATCCAGGCCAGGGGGAAAAAAGAGAGAGAGAAGAGAAAAATGTTTTATTCACATAAATTCAGAAGTAGTTCTAGGATTTAGGTAACAGTGGGCTGAGAGACTCAAAGGGTGTCACCAGACTTTCCACCCATTTCTCAGTGTCCTTAAAGGTGTCTGCTCCATTCTCAGCCTGAGCTTCCTGCCCAAGGCAGTCCCCAGGGGCTCTGTGCTTATCATGCCCGTACAAGCTTCAGTCTTCTTCCTAACAGAACCCAGCACATCCCAGCACTAAGCCTCAGCCTGGATCAATCCTGTCTCTGACCCTGTCGTTGTGCCTGTGACAGTAGCACATAGTGAATGGTGGTAGTGGTTCCTACAGCACCCTGAGTTTCCACAAGGCAACAGTGGCTACAGGATGTGTCCCATAGGATAACTGAGCTGCTGTCACCAAAAGGAAGATGATAGGTAATGCCAACGCAACATTTTAACTAACACAAAAATTTAAAATTTGTGGTAAGGGAGGTGTAATAGTAGGTGTATGTCAGTTTTAATGTCTTATTTGCATCTGTATTTTGTTTTATTTGCACAATATTGGTAAAATTCCAACTCATACCATACAAATAGTGACTATAAACAGCACATTTATATAAAAATGTACCAAAGACATCCAGAAGCTTCTTCAATAAACACTTGTAAATAAAGTGTGAAAGTAGGCTGCTAGTTTGAATAACAGGAAACTGTTCAATTGTGTAAACCATGAATAGGCTCCTCTGTTCATTTAAACATTGACTGGGGAGATGATTTTTAAATATACTTGCAGTAGAGGAACAAATTTGGCAATGGAATTTTTTATAAAACTTAGATATCTCAGTAACCATCATTACAAAGCTTAAATACAATAAGAGTTTCTCTTTTTTAGTCAAAAATTTCAAATATTCACAGTAATTCTGACATGCTATCTACAACTATAGGCATGGTGATATCACAGATCCTCATTGTCAGACTGAATTCATTCAGCTTGTTAAAAATACAACAAGCTGAAGCAACTCTCTTAGATCACAACATTATTCAGTAAGCCTCTTTGAAGAGAAAAATAGTGGTTTCTTGGCTCATGTGAAATAGTGATAGCAATACCTTACCTTAAGATAGGTGTGATAAGTATTACTAGGAAAAGGTAAATCCTAGAACTCACTAGCTATGACATTACAGAAAACTTGGAAGAACCTGAAATGTGGTGATCATGCCATATGAAACTGACTATATAGAGAGCATCACTAACAGCAACATAACAGATGTTCACAGTCTCCCAATAGCTAGTGCTTTTCTCTGCAACTCCCCACACCTTGTCGATTAGAATCAACTTTGTAACATGGGTACGCAGCACTTGCACTGGGGTGCACATGAACTATTCTACATGTCATTCTTCTTGGTGCAGTGGCACAATTTTGTCAGATTAAAAAAAGAAAACTTGCTTCACTGGAAGAAAGATAGCGTCTTCAACCAGTGGTGCTGGAAAAACTGACTCTCCACATACCTTAAACTAAAACTACACCCCAGTCTATTGTCATGCACTAAACTAAATTTAAAATGGATTGAAGATATAAACATTAAAACAGAAACAATAAATCTCCTAGAAGAGAAAGTCGGTGGAATTCTTGAAGATACAAGGGTAGCAAACAGTTCATAAACAAAAATAAAACTGCACAGGAAATACTTCTAAGAATCAACAACTAGGACCTCCTCTTATTGAGAAGTTTCTGCACATCAAAAGAAATCACCGACAGAGAAAAAAAGAAACCTGCAAATTCTGAAAAAAAATCTTATGCAATAATCACTCAAACATCTTCTGAATAGCTAATATGAAGACAACAATATACACTGTATTAATTATTATAACTATCCTACTAACCTGTTTTGAAACTGTTTCATTGCTATTTTACATTTTTTTCTCATTAAAATGAACTTTAAAAAAATCACTCAGACAAAGATCTTCTGTATAGAAGATATAAAGAACTAAAAAAATATATATATAGGGCCTCAAAATTTAAAGACCCAATCAAAAAATGCACATCTGAGATGAATACACACTTCTCAGAAGCAAAAATACATGAGGCAAATTAGTACCTGCTCCACATCACTGGCCATTTGAGAAATGAAATTAAAACAACACTGAGATATCGTCTCACCCCAGAAAGAATGGCTATCATAAAGAGATCAACTAACAACAAATGCTGAGAGGCTGCAGGGAAAAAAGAACCCTTCTCCACTGCTGGTAGGAATGTAGACTGGTACAACTACTATGGAAATCAGTGTGGAATCTCCTCAAAAAAACTCATACTGGAAATCCGATTCAACCCAGCTATTCGCCTTCTAGGAATTTTCCCAAAAGAGCTTAAAATACTTATACTATAGTGGTATATGCACACCCATGTGTATCACAACAAATCTTGGAAGCAGTCAAAATGGCTATCACCTGAGAAATGGATGAAACAAGATGGGGTATTTTATAATTTGGAGTATTACTCAGCTATAAAGAAAGACAAACTAGAAGCCTTTATAGGTAAGTGGATGCAACCACAGGCTATACTTGTGAGTGAAATAAACCAGACCCCTCTGTGTAAATATTGTATTGTCTTCGTAGTGTAAGTACTCAAAAGAAGAAATAAAGCCTGAAAGGTATAACAGACATAGCAAAATGGAAAGAAATGGAACTTAAGGATTAAACAACAAAGAGGATTGAAAGGAGAAAAGATAGGAAAAAAGGTAGGGGGAGAAACATGTAAATAAATAAGTAAATAAATAATCTAAATTTTATTTATACTAAACATACTAAAATTTCCATCAATTATTTGAAAAAGCAGTTAATGTGTAGAATGTTCATCTTGACTAATTCTGTATGCTGATATCTACAAGCTAATCAACTACATCAAGGGACAGTAATGTGTAACACAAAAATCATTCTTGAATCCCGACATTCTGGTCTTCTGTATGTGTATCATTTCTAATGTCATATCAATTATTACTATGCTCTTTTTTAAATAAAATTTTAGAAAGTAAAAAAGAAAAAAAGAGAGACAAGAACAAAAACAACATTTCTTGAAAGCAAGTGGTAATATTCAATTTTATGCCTGTTAATCTGAGCAACAGATTGGATGATAAAAATAGATAATATATCAACCATTGTTAATCAGCTATTCTTGTTTTGAAAATCTGTAACATTTGCATTGTTGCATGTTACCCTATTTCTCTTTGTTTCTGATTTTTGCTCTAGCTTTTGTACTTACTCTTCAAAATAAAATAAACTTAGAAAAAAATTTAAACTGACTTTAAAACAGAAAGAAAAGTTGCAAGTCCCGCAACTTCCTAGTTCTGTGCTTTTCCCCTATAGAACTTAGTAAGACCTTACTTTGAACAATGTATTGAAGCTCATGTTTGATATGAGGCAGGACTCTAAATGTTTCATGAATGAGTATATTTTTTAAAAAGAAGCGTGTTTTACTTATAGTAAACTTAAAGAGAAAACTTTAAACCACTGTTTCCAATAAATTATTGGGAGCAAAAAATTTTCACACCTGTTATCAATAGTAAACAGATCAATAAATCAAAAGTTCATTCAGAAAAATGTTTTCTAGTTGCCATTTGGCCTGGACCATCCCTGCTCTTCATTGAGTTACTGAACAATTAGTAAGTACCTACTACCTGTTATTACATTGCCTCAGCTGCTAAGGATGTATTTTTAAAAGACATTAAACAGTCCTTGACCTCCAAGAGTCCTGTCAGGAAGAATCATAAAAAAGCAAATCACCATGATGCCACCTGAGCCGTGCCGGGATGGAGATATGAATATTACATGGCGTCAATTCGGCTCTTTCAGGTTGCCACGAAGAGACGCGCTCTGGTGACTTAGGTCAATGTGGTTCATTGTGAAGCTCCAGAAGGAAGAGAGAAGAGCAGGAAGCGGTCTTAGCAGCTGCCTGGCGTGGCCTGACTGAGCTGGAAATGCCCCTGGGAACATAATATACCTCAAGCCACCTGTTCTTCTTGACAGAGCTTCAGCAGCAGGCATCTGCTGCCCCTTCTCCAGTGCCCTGCCAGAGTGACGAGTCACCACGCCCTGCTCTGCTTTCCTTGTGCTGCTAAATCCTCTCCACATTTGTTTCTCTGCTCCATGAATCTCATTTGTCATGGCTCCCACCACCATATGGATGGGGCTCCTGGATTTCTCTCAGGGTCTCTGTCCAACCTTTTGGCTTAAACTCCCATGAGTCTCAAATTGTACGAAAGAGGCTTTGGCCTGCAAGCAGGCACAGGGGCCAGGGTTTGATCCCCAGGCCTGCCTGCAGGCCCCACTCCCCCAGGGCGCACTGAGATGACAATTGAGACTGGGTGTGGTGGTGCGTTCCTGTAATCTCAGCTCTTAGGAGGCTGTAAACAGGCGGATCACTACCAGTCCATGTAGTAGTGAGACCCTGAATATCCTAAAATAGGGGGAGGGGGGGAAGAGGCTTTGTTCAATTAGCTGTGGTCATCTACGATATAATTTCCACAATGGGAAGAGCTCTTGAGTGAGCGTGCCTCATGGACCCTTGTATACTTGTGCCTGGCTGCAGTGCCAATTCTCAGTTTAGCCTGCTTAGCCAGGTAAGCAGAGTCCTACTACAAATCAGATCGGGCCATGTCCAAAAAGCTTGCACTCCAGGAATGGTGTGGCTGAGGCTACCACTCACACCACTGCTGCCTTTTCTCTAGGTTCATGTCTCACTATATTATTTGTTCTGGACTCTGATTGTGTCAACTGTTTTGTCTTCCTATAGATAACAGAATTATGACAGGTTTTTGAAAACATACTTATAAAGCTATTGAAAATACTATAACCAAAAATTAAAAATAATTTGTATATCCAGTGATAGGAAAACATTTGAATAAATTGTGATGTATTAATAATATGAAATACTATACAGCCTTCCAAAAGAATTGTAATTTGAGAATAATGTAATAAAGAAAGATATTTACTGATACAATGTTAAATAAAAATTAGCATATAGAAGTATACTATCATTAGTAAATTACACACATGTAGAATTGAAAGAGAACTGAAACAATAAATTGACTGTCGCTCTCAGTGAGATAATGTTAGAGTCTTACGTTCTTATAAATTCTTTATATTTACTTTTCTATTTCTTAACATTTCTTAATCTTTTAAAAGCAAAAAAATAACTTCTGACTTGAAAGATATACAAAGCAGTGTACCAAACTATGCTTTCTTTGTAGGTGAAATCTATAAGTCATTTTAATATAACATACAAGCACGTTGGCTTCCATATCTAGTAAAGTTGACTTCTTTTCTTATCCATAACCCATAATAGGCAAGAAATTAAAGGACAATGAAAATCTGGAACACAAAGAATATTCTAGCTGTCAAAATGTCATACTATTCCATGGATTCAAAACAGAAGATGAACTTTGGACACCTTTGGATTTTAATAGGAAAAAAGTCATTGTGGAAATAATCACAATGGAAGCCCAGAAAGCATGTTCAGTTCTGCCTATGAAAGTGGAGAAAGAATTTAGGAATGTTACTTACATTTGGGCTGAGCCTTCAGTAATATTTATTGAATTCTCAAGAGATCCAAAAGTAGAAAAGGGTGTGTTTTTTCCATTCTTGTCAACTTTATTTAACCTTTCAAAGAATCAACTTTTCAACTCATTGACTTTTTTGTACTGCTTTCTTAGTCTTCAATGTGTTCATTTCCACTCTGATTTTCATAACTTCCTCTGTCATACAAGCTTTGGCTTAGCCTGCTCTTCTTTGAGGTTCACTATTAAGTTATTTATGCTTATCCTAGTATGTTATATTGTCATTATAATTTCATTTAGAAACTAACTTGAACCTTAATTTCATCTTACTAATTGGTTCTTTTAGGAGTATGTTATTTAATTTCTGTATGTTTTTGAAGTTCTTATGCTTCCTTTTATCATTTAGTTGCAATTTCATTGAAATGGGGGGAAAAAGAAATGGGGTTTGATAATATGCATGGGACAATTCTAGTTCCATTACATTTACTTAAACATGTTCTATCAACTAGTATGTGGTCTATTTTGGATAATGTTCCATGTTGCTGAGAACAACGTATATTCTGATATAGTGGCGTAGAACACTATAGATATCTACTAAGTCCATTTGTTCAAAGGTTTGGTTCAGTTTTAATATTTTATTGTCGAATTTTTGCTTAGTCTATCTGTCTTTTGTGTAACAGTAGGATATTGAGACCCCCCCCCATATAACTGCATTAGTGCTCATTGGATTTTTCACGTCAATTAATATTTGCTTTACATAGTTGGGTGCACTGGTATTTGTTGCATATAAATTTATGATTGTTATCTCTTCCTCTTGGATTGTTCCTTTTACAAAAATGTAGTGATCTTCTTTGTCTCTCTCAATCAGTGTTGGCTTGAAATTCATTTTTTCTGCAAGTAGAGTAGTTACCCCAGCTTCTTCCTGTGTTCCTGTCACCTGGAGTAATGCTTTTCATCCTTTGACTTTCAGTCTATTTCACTTTTAGTTAAATGTGTTTCTTGTATGAAGCATATTGTTGGATCTTCCTTCCTGATCCAGTCTGCCAATCCGTGTCTTTTGACTGGTGAATTGAGACCATTAACATTGACAGCTATAGTTTTCCACAAAGTCTCTAAAGCAGCAAGGCATGTGGGTCGTCGTCAGCCATGTTCTCAGGGTGGCAGCAGGCCCAGGGGTCTGTCCCCAAGCTGTTCCACGTACAACAAAGTTCATGCATTTTGAAGATGCATGAGGATTATGAACAAGAACATACTATTGGCTGTTCCTCTCTGCTCCCCTGGATGAGCGATTGCCTCTGTCTCGATTGTTGCTGTTCTGCCACCATGAACTGGATGCTCTCTTACCTGTTCCATTCAGCCTTGGGCCAGCCAAATATGGACTAAAACCTCCAGTAACTATGTCTTTGGCTCGCTCGCCTGAGGACTTCCGGCCCACCTACCTGAGCACTCCGGCCCACCCACCACACATCTCCGGCTCACTTGCCCGAGCACTACGGCCCGCCCACCAGACATCTGTGGCCTGTTCACCTGAGGACTCCAGCCTAGCCTACCTGAGACCTCCTGAGACCTGCCTGTAACTTCCTCTGGCCCGCCTTGAGCACGGCCTATCCAGCATCAGGCCTGTCATGTCATACCTACTCCAGCCCACTGCGAGAGCAGCCAATCCAGCAGCTAGGCCCAACATGTAACTCAGACCTTCAGCCAGATACAAGCATAGCCTATCCAGCATCAGGTCCACCACCCGAGTCAAACCTCTGGCCCAACGCAAGATTAGCCTATCCAGCAGCGAGGCCCCCCAGGTGAGTGAAACCTCCCTCCCCAGGGCTAAAAGCAGCACAGCTGACCTAGCAGCCCAGACTGAACCACTAACCAGTGGGCCCGCAGCCCTGCACCAAGGGTGACTGCTATACAGAATGATACAGACAAGGAGCAAAATGCAATCTCAGGTTCCGAACCCACCTGTAGCAGATACAGGAGACACTACCATACAAGAAAATGGGAATCATGCAGATGAAATCTCTGAATTGATAGCTTCTGAGGTAAACAGACAAGTGCAGAAACGTATAGAGCAACTCAGATCAGAGATAGTATATCAAGTAAAAAAAGAAATGCATGAACTAATAGACTCTGAAGTAGAAAACCAATTGCAGAAATGTATAGAGGAAACCACGGCAGAAATAATCACTGAAGTTAAAAAATGACATGTCTAAATTAATAGCATCTAAAGTAAAGGAACAACTACAGAGAGGTAGAGAAGAGAATGAGCAGAAATAATCTCTGAACTAGAAAGAGAGAGGATAACTATAATAAGAGACTTCAGTACTATTAAAGAAGACATTGATAAAAAAAATTAGAGGAGAATAGAAAAATTATGGACTCCCTAAGTGAACAATATAGGAAAGAAATAGATCACATGAAACAGTATGAAAGAGATATACAAGAAAATAAACTCTGAATCACAAGCTGGCAAAACCGTATGAACTAAAGTGAAGATAGAATCTCAGATCTTGAAGACACCATTGCAGCTACTGAAAAGGTAAGAAAGGATCTCTTAAAAACAACCAGGATGGAGGAAAAAAAAATTCAACATCTGCAAGATGATGCAAAAATGAACAACGTGAGATTAATAGGAATCAATGAGAAAGGAATCAATGAGAAAGAAAGAGTTGACACAAAGGATATAAAAAGAATTTGGGCAGAAGTAATAGCAGAAAACTCCCCAAATTTGAGAAAACAATCAGATATTCAGATAACTGAAGCATATAGAGCTCCAAATAACATCAACCTGACTAAAAACACATCCAGACATATAATAGTCAAGGTCCCAGAAATCCAGCAAAAGAATAATATACTAAAAGCTGCTAGAGAAAAGAAACAGATCACATTTAAAGGAAAACCAACCTGAATAACGGCAGATTTCTATTCACAAACCATGAAGTCAAGAACAGCATGGAGCAGAGTCCTTCAAGTCCTCCATGAAAACAAATTCCGGCCCAGACTTCTATATCCAGCAAAACTCTCCTTTAAATATGATGGAGAAATAAAATACTTCCATGAGAAGGAA
>PVJA010011577.1:0-20418 GCA_004027025.1 Myocastor coypus
ATGATTGTGAGGACAATATGCAATATGTCAACTTTCAGAGAAAAAAAGGGGGAAAAGAAAAAAAAAGTAATGTGGATTTAGAAAGGTTAATGTTTAGTTGTTTGATCAATCTTATATACCTATATGTATTAATCTAAACTGATCCGATGATGAAAATATGTAATATAACCATTGTTAAATTTAAACAATAAAAGAATTGGAAAAAAAATAAATAAATAAAAAGTAAACTACTGAGCCATCCCGCCGGGCCCCAACTCAAAGTTTTAATACATAAGGGATGCAACTCCATAGCATACTCAAAAGTGTCGTACATCAGAATCACATATGAGAACATCGTATTGTCTCCCTTGTATAAGAAATTGAAAGAGTAAATAAGATCCAAGTGGTTCAACAGAGATAGAAAAAGGGAAAGAAGCTGCTCAAAAGGCAAGAACAACTGGGAAAGCGGAAAAGGGAAAGAAGGAAGGGAGAAAAAAAAATATATATATATGTAGCTGAGAGAATTTTACTACTAATTTCTATCAGTCCATTGAAATGAACAGTTAGTGATTATATTGTGTGATCAATTTTGCATGCCTGTACCTGGTAATCTGAGCAACTACTCTGAAGATAACAATATGCAATATATAGCCATAACCATTGTCAATGTCGTAGCATCCTATTTTGAAAAATCTGTACTGTTTTTATTGGTGTTTTTGTTTCCTTAAAATAAAAATAAAAATTATTGGAATTGCCTAAAAAAAATAAATAAAAAAATAAATGGCAATGGGTCCTTAAATAGCTAAGCAGCACAACACCTGCCTGGTGAGCATGTGGTCTTTACTTTAAGTAATATATATATATATAATATATATATATAATGTATATATACATATATATAATATATATATAATGTGTATATATATATATATATATATATATATATAATGATTGGGGGGCCAAGGGCCCTTGGTCTAGCCATGAAGATGGCTTTCGGAGCAAAGAAGGAGACCCAGGGCTGTACTTGGGTTTTATTTATTGGAGAAGGAGGAGTGGCTTGTGAAAGGGAATTGAGGGAAGAAGGTGAGCACTGAAGGGAAATATGGGAAGAAGATGAGCACTATGAACTGGGCTAGGTAGGAGGCCTGTATTTACCTCTGCCATATTTAGAGATATATAAAGAAAGTAAATTGTATTATGCTATTGAAATAGTGTTTAATATTTTGGGGGTCTGGTGCTTTAGCTCTGATGTGCAATCTTTCAAGCCCCAGGAAGTCATAGCCTCTATCTCAATGCACGATCCCAGCTGACACCGCAGAGCATTGGATTTTCGTCCTGTTGTCAGGGAAACACATATACCATCTTCAAAAATTGCCACCAGCACCTCAGCTAGACCAATGTACACTGCTTAGGGCCATTTGAAAGGATAATGAGAAGTCCTAGCCAGCTCTGTACATTTTAATGTGAGGAAATAGGGTAAGGCTTGGTCAAAATGGAGACAGGCACTTTATTTTTAAGGACAGCTGCTCAGGCGGTCCTCCACCGTGATCCTCCTGTTTTCAGCCTCCCAAGCACTGGATCACAGGTGTGTGCCACTACACTTTAAATTTAAACTGCATGCCATTCTAAGTAGTGTGATGAAATCCCACACAGCCCCACTCCATCCTTCTCAAGAGTGCTATAGGTACCAGCCCCCAGTCCCTTAGGAGACGTCTCCATTACCAGATAGCCTATCATCAAAACCCAGTGCATTCAAACTACCCTTTTTGGGGCCTGGTGGGATGGCTCAGTGGTCTAAAGCGCCTGCTTGGGAAAGCTTGGGCAGCTTCAGAGACCGCGGTTCGATCCCCGGCACCACATGCTGCGCCAGCCCTGCCCTTGGGGCGGGCTGAGCTGGCCATAAAAATGAGTGAATAAACAAACAAAGGTTCTGAAACAAGAATAAAAATAATAAATAAAATAAAATAAAATTTAAAAAAAAAAAAAACTACCCTTTTTTTAACTTTGTCACTGCCTTATGTGCAACAGTATTGACACTGGCAAATTGGAGATGCCAAAAAATGGCTCTAAAACACCTCTCTTATGTGAAAAGTTGGACTTTACTATAAAAGGAAAGACGTAATTTAGGTAGGGCTCAATGCCGCCCATGGTTGCAGGAGTCCACTGGGAATCCTGAGATATAGAGGGCTACTCTAGTGTTACTCAAAGGAAATCATCTCAGAAGAGATACTCTGCACCTGCCTGCTCCTTCCCTCCCAGAGGTCACCATGAAGTGACGAGTTACTTGAACCATGAGCCCTTTAGCACAGGGTGCAGCTGAGCTGGGTCTTCACACACTCACATTCCTGCCCGATTTTCAGCACCACCCCGGACTGCTTTTGGAATATTTATCCAAACACCTCTTTTTACATTCCCTTTCTTTCAAAAATCCTTTCTGGTGATGTACATAAGTCAATACTAATTTCTTTTTTGAAAAATTACATTTGCTTTTCAAACATACACATAAAAGCTCCAAATCTGAACGGTGTTGTAGGATTTTTCTTGTTTAGCAAGAAGTCTTCCTTCTGTCTCATAAAGGGTAGTATCTGACTCAGTTCTGTCTGTGCTTTATCATTTCCCTCATTTTATGCATTGCCACTTTGATAAGTAAGATCATAATGTCTTGGTGTATATTAAGTATCCTAAATTTTTTAACTCATCTCAGCACCTTGGCAATCTCACAATATGCCATGCAGGTAGGTATAGCATTAAATGAGGGCTCAGGTCTTCCTTTGCAGGAAAGTTGTTAGATTATGTTGCTTTTAGGGATAAGAAGGCTGCAACATAAAGCATGCAAGATGTATCCCACACACAAACTTAACTGTCAGAGCCCTCACTGGAAAAGGTGATGGACTCAAAGGAGGACAAATTAACAGGATTCCTACTGAAAAGGATTATTGAGAAAATGGTGGGTGGACCCGCAGGGAATGATCATGAAATAGTGAAGCAGTAGTTGCTTTCTCATTAAGGAAAAAGCATTTCCAGTCCAGGTCGTACTGAGAGTGTTGGTAGTTAAAAGCCCCCTTGCATAACATTTTTAAAACCTTCATGAATATAAATTAGTCGTAACGATGCTCATTTTTGTAAGCCATTGAGAGATGGCCTTATGTGAGTTTCAGTATTTCTTTGTGGACATGAGCAAAAGCCATGAACACTGACTTCCTGTGTGTGGAGCACTGCATCCTCCTGATTTCTTTTCACTTTTTCACAAAGTATCTGAAACATTATTACAACTGACCTTGCTACCAGCTATGTTTTTACAGTTAAAGTTTTAAGTATTGCTTCCTTCCGATCTTCAAGATGGACTCACAATATGAATTGAGATTTCTAACACTGAGACATTTATATAACCTATTAAAAAGAAATCCACTGACTTTCATTTACTCTTGCTTTCACCAAAAAAAAATTCTTCAGCCAGTGACTGGCTTGTTATGGCTTTTCTTTTTCTGTCTTGAAATATATGAAGATATAGCTCAGGAAAGGCAGCACATATCCATTACTTCTTTAGTGTGTTTCCTGCATTTGAAAAAAAAAAAGTACTCTAGAGTTTCTTTTTGTTATTTTTAAGGAATCTTGTCTTTGGTTTAACAATATGACTCTCTGACAATCGATATTCAAATTTAGCCAGATTTAGTTTGATAGTTTCCTACAAATCAAACTGTGGCTGGTTTGCTGACTTCCTATACTACTGCATTTACCAAATGGTGTTCATTAAATGTTAATTACTGGTTATATGCTGGGTTGAATTGTTGTGGATTCTCACTAGTTATGCTATCTTCCTGTGAAAACTAGATAATTTAAAAATATTTTTGTTAATAGATTGATAATTATAAGACTTTGAAGACCTTGCTGTCCTTAGCAAGTGCTCATTATCACTTTCCTCAAGGCAGTCCTCATAGATTCAGGGTTTAGAAGTAGTTGTAGAGTATTTGGAGAGATGGAAATGACCTAAGACTAGTGTGTCTATCTTTATATAAGAATCATATGTAAATCAGTATTCTACGGCAGAACCCATGGGTTAAAAGTTAATTTATACTAAGAATTTTTAGCCCCTAAGCTTTTTCAGGCCTCATGGTATTATTTTATTAGAATGGAATAATTAGGCAAGACTTTAACTCTAGCCATAAGTTGAAGAATGAATTGGATAAACAGAGAATATTTTCAACATTTCTCATTAAGAAAATAGTTTATATTGAATGAAAAAATACAGTTAACTTATAGCATTTTTATATCAATGTAGTCAGGAAAACTTTCCCAGGCGCCTTAATAGTAGCAATGATTCTGACCCCAAAACACCAAAGTTCCCATCCCTTCTAGATTGTGACATTTTGTGCAAATGCTATGTACTCTACGAAGTATGTGCCTTTACCTAAACAGCTCAGCACATTTCAGGCCCTTGCAGCAAATTTTCCATCCAGCCTTTGGAAACATCTGCATCAGAGCCCAGGAAAACCAGAGAGCCAAGCACAAACCAGAAGACACAAAGGACAATGGAAAGTTAAGCCATTCTGACTGCAAAGCTAATTTTAGTTACAGAGGAGAATAAAGTAATATTGAAACCAAAACTGAAGAATTTTCTCAATGTAAAACCATTATAATAATCGCTGTCTCAGCCAGGCATGGCGGTGCATGCCTGTAATCCCAGCACTTGGGAGGCTGAGGGAGGAGGATCAGTGTGAGTTCAAGATCAGCCTGAACTACAGAAGTGAGCTCAAGGCCAGCCTGAACTGCACGGTAATAGCCTGTCTCAAAAAGATTTTAAAAAAAATAAATAAATAAGAAATCGCTGTCTCTGATTTGTTGAGTGGAATAAATACATTTGGGATATTTACCATGGCATTTCACTTTACATTATTGGTTCTTTTGTGTACCAGTCATATTCTCCAAAGACACAGCTATGTTAAATTGGATCAATAGCAGCTGTTAAAATTAAACACATTATGTGAAGAAAATGGGTCCATTTAACTTAGTTGTTCTAAATCCTTTACTGAATAGACACTACAAATTGTGTTTTAATAACAATAAGAAATTTTAACTTTAAAAACTGACTGTTGAATTTAACCCTTTTTCATTTTTATTTTGGCCTAGGCAGAGCTGTAAACAGCTATGTCAAGGCTACTTCCTTCTCTTTCAATGGCTATCTTCTTGATATAGGGGATTTTGATCTCGGTGGATGACCTCCAAATGATATAGGGCAAAAAAGGAAATTCCTGACCTGAAAGGTACCTAGGATGAGTTTGTGTTCTCTAAAACTGAAGAATGAATTTTAGGAACATACAGAGGTTATGAGAAGAATATATTTATTGGGGGAAAGAAAGCCTCTGTCTAAGAGAGGGACAGGAAGGGGGTCCAAGTGGGTTGTCCCTGGAAATCTGTCTCTTTTAGGTACTTTTATAGAGTAAAATTGTGTGGCAAGGCAGATTTAAGGTGGTGGAGAACATGGGAACTCACATAGGTGGGCATAAGGTGGGACAAAGCTATGGTCAGCCAATGAGACTGCAAGTGCGATTGCTCAGGTAAAATTGATTAAATCTAGTACCAAATGAGTAGCAAGCAGGCATAATATAGGACAGGGTCTCTTCTGGTTGGGAGTTGGGTCAGTGACTCATTTGGGCTCTTTCAAGGTGATTGATACCTACTTAGAATATCAATCACTCATGCCCATCCCTAGGGAAATATGTGGCTGAATTTGTTTACTTTTGTCTTGAGGTGTGTCCCAAAACTAGAGTGTTTCTTCCAAAATCATCTTGTTTTCCTTATTGTCTTCTTTAGAACCTGACCTGGCCCGACTGCTTAGACTATTTCTATCTAATTCAGTTGCCTACAACACTGTAGATGTTTCACATATTTTAAAGTTACAAACTTTGGGGAGAAATTGATGATATCAATTGTGAATCCTTTCTAAAGGTTATTGGAAAGTAATACATTTTGTGCATGGCTTAAAAAAGCACAAATGAGTCTCGAGCCTCCTTGTCATCCACATCGTCAACTATTCCCTCTCCAGTGCAGACTGAAAACGAAAACATTCTGAAGTATTTTTTATTTCACCTTTGCAGCACAGCTCACCCTCTGCTGCCTGAATTCTCTGCTGCACACAGATGCATGGGAGAAAGTAGGTCCTCGTGGCTGGCTCTGCTCTCTCTCCTCCGTAATTCTGTGCTCCCATCAGAATTGTACTAGTGCAGCCTGGGTATCCAGTTGATATCAGGGAAATAAAACCCCTGACCTGAAAGGTACCTGTGATGAGTTCCTATTAGTGACTCACTTGTGCTCTTTCAAGGTTATTGATAGCTACTTAGAATGTCAGTCACTAATGTCCATCCCTAGGGAAGTAAGTGGCTGCATTTGTTTATTCTTTTGGCTTGAAGTCTGGCCTATAGTGGTCAGTGTCTCCAAGTTGCAAAGTCACCTTGTCTTCCACACTGTCTCCTTGAGGGCCTGGCCCTGTCTGGTTGCCTATAATATTTCTGTCTAATTTAGCTGTCTACAGCACAGCGACTACTATTTTTCTTAATTTAGTACTGTACATGCAACACACTAAGCTGTCCACTTACTTTACCTCTTGAGGGCAAATGATTCACACAATCACTTTCTTCCCTCACCCTGTCGTATTTGTCTTCCTGTCTCTGCCACATCTGCTTTGTCACAGCCACAGTGTTTTCTCAGGAATGCATTCTGGTCATTGTTTTTAATATCACCACAGGAGTAACTTCCAAATCACAATTTTCAGTCCATACCTGGCCAGGTTGATTTTGCTCACTGTTGTGTCCTTAGAACCTTGAAGAGGTGCCTATAACAAAATAGTGAGGGAGGAAAGTGATTGTATGAATCAAAAGCCCCCATAGATGTGCTCAGTGGAAGAACACACACTTAGCTTCCCTTTCCATGGCTACTAAGAAAACCAAATGGGTCAGGGCTATGGAGGTCATCTGTAACCTATAGATCACCCTTCAATTACCAACTGATAATCTTATTAGTTTTTCAGGTTTATAATATTCAGATATAATCAAAGGAATGGATATGAGGGGATTTTTAAACAGATTTCAGTATTGTTATCTAGACCTTCAAATGTACCATGTCTCCTCAAATTCATTGCTTTGATTCATCAAACCCTGCACACTAGGGACAGAAGAATAATGAATCTATATTTACATACAAAATGAAATGCCTTAATGCTGTTTTGATAAAAGTGCATTATCTTTAATAAATCTCAAAAATTTGTCATCTCATGAATATTAACTTGAATGTCATTGCCCTTGCAAAGCTAGATGCAGAGTGTTAATCATTTACAATGCAAATAGGCAATTACATAAATTATAGGAGACACAGCTTAAAGCTTAGTACTTTCTGACTAATGGCTGTCACTACAAAAGTAAAACACAGATACAAATGAGCAGAGTGAGTATGGTTGAAGTTCTCAATTCTAAAACTACAAGCTCTGCCTGTTACACAGCAGCAAATTCCCCTACAGCACTAGTCATTCTCAAACTTTCTGACAGATCGGAGTCACAGGGCAGGCATCTCCAAGCACAGATGTCAGGGTTTTCTCTACCAGTTTTGTTTCAGTTGGTCTGGGGTATGACCCAAGAATTCCCATTTTTAACAAGCTCCCAGCTATTATAAAGGCTATTTCTGATCCTCCTGGTTGTATACCAATATACCTCTACATTGGGCTTATCATGCTTTTGATGAAGAATTTAAAGTTCAAAATATGCAAATATGTATGAGAGCTCTTTTATCCCTTTATCAGTTTTTTCAGGGCTTCCTAACACAGCTGAATGTGTTATGGACTAAACAATGAAGCGACTGGAAGCAGATAAAGCAGAAAACATATCAATAGCAAAACCATACACTGATGTACACAGGATGAATCAGATATTGGTCTTAAGAACCTTCAAGGGGTTCAGCATATTGATTATAGCACAATGTAACGCTAAAATTATGTTTGGAATATATGTCACTATTTTTAAATTCTTTATCTGTTACAAATTCTTAGGCTCCTCACCCATCATTTTCATTTTTATTGTCTGCACCCTTAAGGTATCTGCTGATAGAGAATTGCTTTACATTCTGGAGTCATGCAAGCCAACAAGCTTCATTCCACTTTCTACAAGTTATGGATTTGTACATGTCAATGCAGGCTCTGGGGAGACTTCTTTCTATAAACTTCATTTTTTCTGTCTTCCTCCTGTACTCATCAAGTATTTGAATTCATCATCTCCCAACTTCAGCTAAGCTAAACTAATGGAAAACATCAATTTGATATCAAGAATTAGTTAGCTCTCCCAAGGAAATGTTCTACCTTTATTTTCTTTAATCAAAAGAATTTAATTAGATGCTGAGAAGAAAGAGACTAGATTCTAAAGCTCTGACAAAAGTAAAAATCAAAATATATTGTTGAATTTAAACTGAGACCCTGTAGATTTTCCAGGACAATTGAGGAAACAAATACTCAATAAATTCCATCACCATTGAAGTGCCTAACACAAACACTATGCATTTTGATAGGTTAAATTCCAGACATGAAAATCAGTAGAAACATAAACTTAAGCCTAACTCTAAATTTTTGAAGTTTCACTAGTCACTTAAGTGTACCAAAAATAACAAATTAAAAAACGATAATTACAGGGGCCCGGCGGGATGGCTCAGTGGTCTAAAGCGCCTGCTTGGGGAAGCTTGGGTGGCTTCAGGGACCGCGGTTTGATCCCTGGCACCACATGCTGCGCCAGCCCTGCCCTCGGGGCAGGCTGAGCCGGCCATAAAAATGAATGAATAAACAAAGGTTCTGAAACAAGAATAAAAATAATAAATAAAAAATTCTTTTAAAAAAAAACACGATAATTACAATGGTACTTTTTAAAAGCACAACCAATATAAATATCTATATTTACTTGAAAAATAAATGTGAAGTTGCTTATTAAAGGAATTTTATTTGAAAACATATTCAGAATAGCGTATCTCCAAAGTTAAACTATCTTTCTGCATTTTTAAAGCATCCCATTTATAAAGATATAACCTTTTAAAAAGAATTTAGAATTAAAATTACTACACAAGGCAATAATAAAAGCAGTACAACAACCTGTGTCCCAGGCCTATTCAAAGTGTTTATGGTGTTGTTTATTCTCTTGATCCACAATAGTACTACAGGAGAGGTGCAGTATGACCCTAATGGGAGCTGGCAGGTCTCCCAAGTAGTGAATGACTATAGGAAACCAGGAGTCTAGCCTCATTATTGTCACCCTTACTCATTTCTCAAGCTTCTTTCTCTGCACACGTTATGTCTGGAGTCTAATCAGGACAGTACTTTTGCCGTAGCATTTACAACTGTGGACATTTTTATGAAGCTTGAGAAAAGGCAAATCAGAAGCAATTCCAGTAGCCCAGAATTTTCAAGTCAGTTGTCTGCATATCCACACAAAGATTCCCAACAAACGATTTTGAGGGTTACTTCTTAGAAACCTTCATAATGAAAACATAGTAGCAATCAATCTGTAACTGGTTGACAATTGTTGGTTAATACTTCCTTTCAATGTAGAAGCATAAGATAGCTAATACTGTAGAATGAGTCTTACAAAAATATTATGAACTACTAGAGGACTAATGAATATGTATGCAAACAGTATAATAAGGTGCTGAAGATACTAAAATTTATTATTTATATTGCAATGCAAATAACCTTTAATCATCTATTTTTCTTATGTATTGACTACAGATGTAATGATAGCTACTGCCATCTAGATCCTTAATTAGTTTATATATATATATATATATATATATATATATATATATATATAGTTTGTTGTTTTTTTTTTTGCAAGTCTTAAAATACTAGAAGAAATTCTTGTTGTACAATTACACAAATTTCTGTCTTGAAAGCCTTTAATTTTACTTCCTGGTTTATGGACTTTTAAAATACTCAAAATCATATTGTAGATCATGCAACTTTTCCGTTGACAAAATGCATGGAAATTTTGCATTTTGCCTCTGAGAAACACATGGAAACACTTAATCAGCAAGACATGTCAAACTTTTAACCTGTAGATGACATAATATCCATAATACACAAAATTTAATGAAGAACATAAATATTAAATGTGAGTCCAACTTGCTCTTCAGCCTCATTTTTTGAGTCTTTATTATTTTTGTTATTTATTAATTGATGACAGCATCCTTAGAAGCCCATAATTTGTTCTTGCCTCTCATAACTACTTGCTTTCCAAATACATCTCTATGAAAGCGGAAAAATGATTTTCCATCTCAAGTTTTGACTATTATGCTTCAAAATCACTTTAAGTCTTGCAATTCACCTTTAGAGTTCCACTGGTGATAAAGGACCAAACAATAATAGCAAAACCTCAGTTCAGGAGCCTTTTCAATGAATTCAGTTTGTGAACAGAAGTATTTAGTAGAATGTTGCTTCTGTTTTCAAACTCCACGCCAGGTAGCAAAACACAGCCTCAGCCTTCTGCCCGCTCTGCTGCTGGCCATGGCTTCCTCTAACCAAGATGGCCTTGCACTCTAACCTGCACACGCTTGCTGTGAAGCGTTTTGCATGCTTTTTAGCTATAGAGAATTTCACAGTGCTATTCAATGTAGTATGGCTCTAAAGAAAGCACAGACTAAGAAGGTTTTGAAAAAAATAACCTTTGACGAAGGAATTTACAGAAAACTGTGTTATTTGTGTGACCAGTCCGACCTGAAAGTAGAAGATCGTGGATAGTTTAAAGAATAATGGTGTCAACAATGGCATTGTCATGGCAAAAGGAGTAAAGACATTAACCAAGCAGAGGATGCAGTGCTGGAAGAAGTGTAAAAACCTTGGTAGTGTGCTTAAGTGACAAAAAGCAGCAGATGACAATATTAGTGAAGCTAACATCTGTGAATACCTAGGGAATTACACTATGATTTGCTCCAAGAAAATCCCTCCATCAAGTGCAACAAGTGATGAATTTAAAGCCAGAAGAGGGTGATTTGTACAAATTTCACACAAGAAGCGGCATCCACAATGTCATTGTCATTTTGCAGCTTCCAGTTTTGGCAAAGCCATGGCACAAGCATCCAAGAAAGAATTCATGGAAGCTGATTTGTCTGCCTTCTTTGACAACTGTTCAATGGTCATGTAATGAGGCTCTGATAGAAGGTGCCAAACAGAACCTATATCACACAGGAGGAAGAGGCAATGCAAGGCTACAGGCCTACAAAGGGCAGATGACACCTCCACTGTGTGTAAGCACTGCGCCTATCTAAAGATTGAGTCACTCCTAGTGTACCACTGTTAGACCCTCAGCATTCAAGGAGAAGAATGTGAACTAGCCAGATTGCCTGTCATAATGCAGCGAAGGGAAATGCGAAAGCTTGGTCACAAGGCAGTTCATAGAATGGTTGCATGAGGTGTTCTCACCCAAGGTTAAGAAATACCTTTCTCACAACCAACTTCCTAAAAGGTGCCTTGGTCTGGTGGACAATCCCCTAGTATACTCTCCAACCTTAGTGAATGGATGATATGGTACTAAGTATAACTTCATAAAGATCAAATCCCTCCCCATGTGACACCTCTTCTGTGGCCTATGGACCAGCAAATGACCTGTATAAGAACCTACCCATGAAAGTACTTGTTACAATTTGTATATAGGTATCCCCCCAAAGTCTCATGCAGTCATGGGTGGCTTCTGGAATTTATAATTGATTGTTGTAAAAATGGGTGATGTACCTCCCCTGGGGCAGGTGATTTCAATGTAAGGAAGGAAGAGAAGTTAGTTGCTTTAACTGCTGCCAACTCTCCCTGCACTTTTGCCACCATGAAAAGTTGCCCTCTGCCACTTGCCACTATGCCTTGGAGCCAGCTGAATATGGACTGAAACCTCCAATAACTGTGAGCTAAATAAACCTTTTCTTCCCTCATTTTAAGTGTCTTGTATTTGTTCCAGCAATAAGAAAAGAATAACTAAGACAGTACTCCTCAGTGTTTTAATACAACCGAAGAGATGTCCTCAACTCAGAAAGAATTCTGAAAGAAACATTTCAATGTCCACCATTGCATCAACCTCACTGACAAACCCTGGGAAGGTGTTCCATACCAGACCTTAAGCTCAGCCTGGAGGAAACTATGCCCATAATGTGTCACTGAATGTGACTTTGAAGGGGCTCATGGAAGTAGTAGAGGAGATTGTGTCCACAGATGAAATATGGGTCTGGACCTCCATGGCACAGATATGGAAGAGCTTGTTAAGGACTATAAGGAGGAGCTGTCAGTGGTAGAACTTGCTGAACTCAGCAGTGAGAAGCAGAAGGAACTTGTGGAAGGGCCTTCCACTGAGGAGGTGGAAGACAGAGAGGAGGCTAGCAGCAGTGTGATAAAAGCCATTGTGGAAAAATGAATGAGTACCAAGGTTTCTTTGAGAGGCCTTACTCCAACATAATTATAAATTTAGCACAGATGTTGACTCTGATGAACAGTAACATGTTCTCCCATTCACAGAGGGTTATGCAGCCTAAGAAAAAACAAGTGACATGGTACAGATGGTTTTTTTCTGTTAAAACTGACCCTACAGCTAAGAGACAAAGAGTAGAAACCCCTGAAGGAGATCTTCTTGATGTCCTTACGGAGGGGGAATCTCCCTCCAAACAATATTAGAATGTCCTCCGCACCCGCTTTCTTCTCTTCCGTGAAAGAAGTCATCTCACGTGAGACTAGTATTCTCTCTCTTCATATTTTTGTAGTTTAAGAGAACGTATAGGGCTTGCAACAGACTAACCTTATTTATCTTCAAGTTTAGGGAGCAATTCGATTTGGTTCACAACTAATTCGATTTACAACCAATGTCATGAAATAAATGAAATGCACCACTGTAGGTTTATGAGGAAAATAATGCTTACACAAAAAGAAAATAACTTTGCAGCTATACAAATAAAAAATGTATTGCTCAACTTAAAACATTAAATTAAATTAAGCTATAAAAAAGGAAAGTATAATAGTCTAATTTTGACTTAATTTGCAATTAGGAATGAGGATGTATTTTGCCCTTGAAGTTAACAACACTAAAGGCATTCACTGAATGGTCACAGGTCTGTACTGGATTTTGTCTTAGAAGTTAACTCAAATATCTGTGAAGGCAGTTTCTTCAGGGCAACTTGTTTTGTTGTAAAATTTAAAATAAATTTATTGCTTATCTTTAAAAGGTTGTTTACTGGAGCAAATCTACATATATCACTTCTGAGAAAATGTTTTACCTTTTCATTCACAATCTTAATGACACAATCATTTTCTTACCGGAAAAAAAATGGCACATCTTGTGACTATTATTCAATTTTCTGTAATTGTGGTGAAGTCATTGAGATAATCGTGTCATGAAGAGAAAATTATTTGAGTTCACATTTCCAGAGGTTTGGGAGGGTCTGAGACTTGGGCCTCTGGAGCCACAGAACCTCATGGTGCAGGCCCTGTAGTAAAAGAAATTTGTAGAGGTCAGGAAGTAAGACTAAGGAAGGGGCACAAGAGCAGTGTTAGCCCTTCTAGGCCTATTCAGTGATTTGACTTCCTTCTGCTAGGTTCTGCCTTTTGAAGATGGTGAGTTGAGGCAATAGGGGCCCTCCTTATTTTGTAAAGCTAGCTTTACATGACGGCTTTCTCCTTCTCCACGGAAGTATCTCCTGTGTTTTCAGTGGCAGTGAGGAGCAGGTAACAGATGCCTTCAGGGACCAGAAACTGGGGAAATAGGAAGGCGTTATAGATAAATAATGTGGACTGACAAAGAGCAAGCTAAAACTCCCCTGATCAGTGATCATTACCTTCCAACTTCCTTTGGCTTCTTAAGGTGTGTGTGATTGTATAAGTCTTTTTACCTGTTCTTCTCAACTTTTTTTTTTTTTTTCTGATCATAAAACAATACCTGGTAGAGCTGTGAGAACACAGTAGGCTCACTCACCTCTGAGTGCAAGGCCAACTAGCACCATCAGGAGCTAGGAGAGTTGAGAAGGACATAGTATGAAAGTAAAAAGGAGACCATCCCAGAAAATTTCCAAGGGTAAGCAAAGAGCTGAACGATCACACCCATGTCTTATAGGAAGGACTTGTCACACATGGAGACAGGACACCCTCCTGGCCATCTTTGGGAAATGCTGCTCTACATAACACATGTTTAAAACCTGTCAAACAAGTTTGACCTAGGCAGAACATTTTACATTAAAACAACCAAAATTTACTTCAACTGAAAGGACTGAGTCAAAGTGAGTGAGTGTTTGAGGCTGGTTTCTTGTCCTATTCTCTGGAGGGCTTCATATGAAACAAAACCTACAGGGAAGGTTCTACCTGAGCAGCCCTTAAAGGGGTATGCCCACGCACACACACACACACACACACACACACACACACAAATAGGTGACTAGTCTTAGAATAAAGTATTTCATGAAGTACCTGGCTGAACATTGGAAAGGTACCTATAAAAAGGCACAAAAGGTAGAGTAAGAAAAGTAAACCTAGGATTCAGAGATAGCCGTTGCTGCCATTATTGTATATTGCAATGTTTATAACTGAAATGTCATAGAAAGATTTGTATATTTACTTTATGTAATAAAATTCTTATTAATAAACTTCAAAATCCTATTTAAATAGCTATATCATAAAAAGCACTATCTATGAAGAGCAGGTTTGTCTTAGTGTACAACTTCGAATATTTTTTGAAAAACAATTTTAAAAACAGCTTGCAAATGTGATTTAGTTGTTTTATAGTTATTGAAGTTTCACGTTTCATACAGGGGTTAGATATTTGAATTCTCTCTTTGAACTATGAACTTCCCTTTGTATAAGTTTCTTTAACACATCTTTCATTTTAAATTGAGTTTCTTCATCTATTGAATTAATTATACATTTCCTAGTTTACTTTTCAGGTTTTGTAAAAGTTAATCATGTCCAATGTTTACTTTACTTTAGGGAATCTATTTTATTTCCAGAAAAGGAAACCAAATGCAAATATAGAAAGGTAAAACTAAATGCATATCAAATGCAAATACATAGAACTTGATGAAATGTACAAATACATTCTATTATACATTAACAAGCAAAATGAAACATTGTGACCTACTTAGCTCACCTAGAGTCACACATGTTTGGGCCAGGGATATAGTTCAGCAACACAAACACCTGCCTGGCAAGAACAAGCTCCTGACTTCTATTCTTGTTATCAAATAGAATCGCAAATGCTTGAAGTTTTAACACGAGTACTACACCATTACTAACAGCAGAAATTACTCCCTAAAAATTAAGAAAGTGTGTCATTTCCAAATGTTTCCAGATCCAGTATCATTTAATCTAGCACCTATAAATGAAAGTTGCGCTGGTATTCATGTTCCAGTGAAGCTGAAGAATGGAGAATGTGCATTCGTTTATGTGATACAGTGTGCATGCGCATAAGGTATGATCCTCAGTGACAAAAAGGCAATCCCCAGTGATGATTACCACTTGGTGGGTTGGTTTGTTTTCTTTTTTTTTTTTTTCAAAGATTTTTACCTCTTCAGGCCAGGGATATAGCTCAAGCTCAGCAGCATAAATGCCTGCACCAAAAAGTTTCAATGAGTTTTTAGTTCTAAAATGGTTAAGTGAAGCACTGAATACCATAAAAACTCTAACAAGGAGAGGGAAACTTTATCTGCAGTATTGAAAGTTAAAGTTATGAGTGTAGTCAATTATCAAATCATATATTTGAAAAGTTGTTAAGAGTTCCTTTGATTACAAGGCCCTGTTGCAGGCTCTTAGAGGTAAAGTGTTATGCATTAGCACAAGTGGCATCTTCAGTTGGAATTGATCTATTTTTAGTGAGTACCTAGATTGTGTATCTATTCACTGGCCCCACCGGGTCCCCAGTAGATATATTCCTGGACCTCAGTGTTGTCTGGGACTCTTCCTGTGTGAATTACACATACCTTCCTCTGCTTGATGTGTAAGTTAGGCACAGTAAGAGATTAACAACAGTGTTGTAAAAATATATGATGATATTCTTTGGTAACAACAATTTAAGACTTATGATTTGTTAATTTCTAGAATTGTCCATTTCATACTCAGACCTCAGTTGACTTGAGAGTAACTAAAACCTCAAAAAGCAGCAGTATGGGTAAGAGGAAAGGACCATATAAATCTATATAAATGTTGCAGTTACATTCTTTGCAATTAATTTATGTTTCCACTGAAACTTATAGAAAATATCTGTCTAATTTCATTTCTTGCTGCTACACTGAAGGGTCAAGGTCTATCTATATGCATGGGTACAATTCCACATAGATCTCCTATCTGGTTGGCAGTACAAATGAGATTCAGGGTCGCTTACTCAGCACTGTAGGCAGAGATACAAAATCAAATGGAGAGTCGGAGGATAATGGCTAGTTGTGTCTATCGTTCTCTTTTTTCCTCTGCTTTCAGGCAAAAATGGCTTTTGTGGCTGTCACTCATCCTCATTATGAGGACTGTTTCTATCCCGTTAGGAGTGACACAGCAGGATATTACTGTCTGAATTGCTAAGCTCCTTCAGCCAAAGGCTATAATTAAAATATTCTGATTTCAAAATCATAATTCTTTGACTTGATGCTGTGGTGCAGTGAATTAGAATACAGACAGAACCTTGGTACTATGCTCTGCCACATGGAGCATCTTTTTATTTTGCCTTTTAATTATTGTTCCCACTTATATTATGTACAGCCACAAATATGCATATTAATGTGTTGCATTTTTATATACACAGGCCATATATAATTTTAGTTTGATTTGTATGTGCACATATATGAAAGAAATGTAATATTTTCTGAACATCCCAAGTACTCATTAGATGTAATGCCTCTGAGGTCAATGGAATGTCACATAATGTAGAGGTAGACAAATGAGATGAAATTAATAGTCACAGAATTTTTAGTCTCACACAGGGAGACTAGTTTTATACGCTTTCTTTCGTTCAACTCACAAAAATTGGCCATGTAGGTGTGTTTCTCCAATTTGTGATCAAGGACACTGACTTACAGATGGGGTACAATTTCCCTGAAAGTCAAACAGTTGGGCCAAGAGGGAATGATAGTTAAGCTGCAGTTTTCCTGAATCTTGAGCCTGTACTTTCTAAGACTCAAGTTGCTTAAAGTGACGATTGACTCCCTTCAGCTGTGTTGACACTGGAAACCCTGTGTGCCTGGAGCCTTTGGACCCTCGCCCTGTTTGATCCACTTGTATTTCTACAACCAAAGTTTGTGTTCTCAGAAGGGAAATGAGTCTCTTTCCCTCTGAAGCATGTGCTCTAGTTTCTCACCTGGTTGGCTTTATGTTATTGCATTTATCTGAACTTTTATCTGATTTACAAATTTGTCTCAATGTCAGCATGGCTGTCCTTCTTAACCTAGGAAAATAAATCAAGACGGCTCTCTAGAGCTGGCATGGGGGTACAGGAGGCTGAGGCAAGACAAAGCAAGTAAGAGCCCAACCTGAGCAATTTAGAGACTTAGCAAGTATCTTAGGGGGGAAGGGAAAGGGAGAGGGGGAAGGAGGGAGGAAGGGAGAGAATAGTGAGCAGCCTGGCAGGCTAGGGGTGTCACTCAGTTGCTTAGTATAATAAGTTCAGTATTTGCATCTACTCCCTTCCTGTAAAAGGCCCAATAGAATTCAGGTTCAAACTCAGATGCCTGCAGCTTTCAGAGCAGTGTGTGATTGCTTCTCATCCTCTTGGCTGGGCTTTAGTGTAGGATCAAAGCTGTACTTGAGGCAGGCTGAGTGTAAGAAAGTGGAGAGGAGTAGTGTGCACCGTAAGTGTGGGCCTGCAAGCCCCACACAGAGGCATCAGATGCCCTTACCAGCATTCGTCTAAGGAAGCAAGCATTTACTATGAGTTAATTCAACCCAAGTCTGCAAGTTTAAAGCACTAATTGAAAACGAAATGTTAATAGATATCTGAGTGCCTGAAAAGTCAATGTAGTGTTAGCGTATGATCAGTGAAATGCCATTCTGTTTGTCTAATTATTTCTTCTGCGAACAGCACTAATTATATTCAAAGAGAAAAAGTGCATTCCCTGATAGCCATCTTCAGAAATACTCCTTTCCATGTGGACAAGGAAGGTGTGGGGCCACTGTGTCACAAGAACTAAGTCAAGGTCAAGAGTGTCTGTCCTTGTTTTTTGTTTGTTTGTTTTGTTTTTTATTATTATTTTTTTCTTGTTTCAGAGCTTTTGTTTATTTATTTATTTTCATAGCCGGCTCAGCCTGCCCTGATGGCAGGGCTGGCGCAACATGTGGTGCCGGGGATCGAACCGCGGTCCCTGCAGGCGGTCCCTGCAGCCACCCCCTAAGCAGGTGCTTTAGACCACTGAGCCATCCCGCTGGGCCCCTGTCCTTGTTTTTTAAATGGCAAAGTTACATCACGTAGGAAACTCCAATGCCCTATGAAAGATTTCTACACAATTAAATTACATGCTTGGGAAGTCTAGTAATTCAAAATTGGAATTAGTGATTATAAAGGTCTTTAACTTTATGGGGACTGTTTTTTAGAAAATATAAGAGAAATGATTAACCTTTTGTGGGACATATAAGTGGGGCTTCCAGAAGTTTGGTTTTAGGGGTCGGGGCCATAGGGATGTTGGTGGGCCTGCACAGCTACCCCTGCATATGTTTCCCCCCCCCCTTTTTTTGGTGCCCTTTTGGGGTTGTGACAAGGGAGGATGAGGTTCCTTGTTAAGAAAACAGGCTTAGGGTAAGCTTGGGGTCAACAGTGACCCACTCGGTGGTGCACCCTGTCTCTGAGTCTTGCTCTCCATGTCCAGGGACATTCTGCTTCCAAGGGCAAATGGTGGCACTCCAGTTCCACCTTCTCCATCTTTGCTGTGGTCTTTGCTTTTCTGTCTGTTCAGCAGCTGCACTTGAATGGTTGGATTATGCGCTAATGCAGGCCTATAAGATGTTGCTAGGACAAAAATTCCAGGCTTTGTTTGGGGAATGTTTGGTGTCCAGCCTTCTCCTGGACACATAAGAGCCTTTGTTTTTAAAGCAGTTTTCTCCTCATTTAGAAGCTGTGATAATTTTTTCCAACTCACTGGGAAGGACCTGTGAGGACTGCACTGGTCCAGTCTGTGTCTGAGAAATGCCTTGCAAGGCTGGTGAAACTTCTCTCAATGTGCCGATGTGTTTTTACAGGAAGCGATCGGGATCGGATGACTGCCAATCATGAGAGCTACCTCCTCATGGCGAGCACCCAGAATGACATGGAAGACTGGGTGAGATCCATTCGCAGAGTCATATGGGGACCTTTTGGAGGAGGTAAACATATTTTAAATCAGAGAAAAGCTGGAGAAGAGAACAAACTTAGTCTTTTCTTCCTTTCAGCTACTTTACTAGTTCTATCTCCCATATTCAGTGGTTGAATGTTCAAATGAATAGTGAGTTATTCACCACTATCAGTGGCCAAGTAACTCATGGAAGTATATAGTATGCATACCATAAATGTAGACCAGTTAGAAATATCTGTATTCACATAGCAAAAGATTCCTGTCTGGTAAGTTTGGAGGAGATCCAAATTCTCAGTTACTCAGTGTTATTGAAAGGAAAAACCCAAACTGTTTATGGGAATTCTTTCATTATTGGTGTCTGAAAAACAAATGCTTTAGCTCAGGTAAGTGTATGTGAGTTTGATATTAAGTAGGGTTTTATTCTTTAAGAAAAAAAAAAAAAAAAAAAAAACAAGACTGGTCGTGGTGGTGCATACCTGTAATCTCAGCACTTTGGGAGGCTGAAAACAGGAGAATCACTACAAGTCCATTCTACATAGTGAGACCCAGTAGACCCTGTAAACCCTGTCCTAAATATAGAAAGAAAAAAGGTGATACGGTGTTAAAAATGCATGATTTGAAGAATATGCCAAAGTGCTATGAATGAAGTTGATAGGAAGGAGAGAGAAGATGTGATCTTCATTTTTAAGACATGTAAAAGAGAACAACATAAACAGAACAAATATTGAAAGAAAATTCAACAAATGGAACACTAAAATAATGATCCCTAAAAGATTTATCTACAACCGGCATGCATATTTTTTTCAAAAAAATACAATGAATGGTTAAATTATTGTAAATGTATTATAGAAAAAGGCTTATTGTCATTACTCCGTCGCAAAATCTGCCTTCGAGTGTGGAGCACACTGGTACCATCACTGCTGCCACTTTCTGAAGCAGTTCTGGAGGTCGTCTTTCCTGGATGTTTTAGTTCTGCTGTCAGGGTGCCACAAAGCTCCAAATCTATTCCCAACATTTTTCTTTCATGGCTTCTTTGGCTTTGGGGAAGAGCCAGAAGTTGCAGCATGGGGTCTGGAACTGGATGAAGACACACTGCTAATTTTTTTTTTTCAACAGAAACTGCTATAAATACTTTTATCAGCCCAGGGTAATCAA
>PVJA010011577.1:20518-54475 GCA_004027025.1 Myocastor coypus
AAAAAAAAAAAAAAAAAAAAAAAAAAAAAAAAAAAAAAAAAAAAAAAAAAAAAAAAAAAAAAAAAAAAAAAAAAAAAAAAAAAAAAAAAAAAAAAAAAAAAAAAAAAAAAAAAAAAAAAAAAAAAAGCAGTGAATATTTAAATTAAAAGATTTATTATAGTAAAAGCTCCATTTTTAGAAAATGTGTTTGGTACAGAGTCTACAGGGTCTCACTACACAGATCGGACTCATAGTGATCCTCCTGTTTGCAACTTCTCACGCCTAGGCTCTGGTCAGCTCAGCGTGTCCTAGGGGTGGGACTGGTGTGGCATGTGGTACCAAACCACAGTTCTGTGCATGCCTAAGCAGGAGCATTAGTCTGCTGAGCTATCTTGTCAGTCCCTCAACATATCTTTTTATTACCAGTTTTACACTTCTAAGAGTCCTAAGCCTAATTATTTCGTGTTTATATATTTAAAATAAATTGCATTAAATCAAATTCACATTTAATAAACCACTTATACTGCCAATATTTGCTGTACATTCCCATCTGTGTACTATCATTGCTCTCAACTCACATGATGAATTTTTTTCCCAGATGCTACTTAGGCTGACTGACCATTTTCTATTTTCGAGTAACTTTGAAAACTTCTTTTTAAAAGTTGCATGGCTGGATTAAGTTAAAATATTCAGTACTGGGCTGAAGAGGTCACTGAGGTCATTGAGTGGGACAATGTAGGCTTAGCATGTGAGAGGATCTGGGTTCAGTTCCTGGTATCAAGATGGGGGACTGCGGTACTCAAGGTTCATTGGAGACAAGACATAGTGATATCTTACCAGACATATCATGCATGTCTAGAAGCTACCTTCTTTTGAGCAATAGCTTCTATTATGCAAGAAGTGAGTTCCCTAAGCAGGTGACCACTTGCGTCCTGAAGCTTACCTGGTCACAATATGGCTTGCAGTTATCATACCCAGCTAAGTATTGATGATACCAGCTTTAGTTCTCCCATGGCATTGTAGGTCATATAATAATTCATACAGCCATGCTTCCGATAGGCCCAAAGATCAAGGATGGAGGGAGAATGTTAGAAAACCACAGAAAGACCCTGACCTCCTTGTGTCTTAGAAGTAGAAGGCTCCTCTTCCTGCTGTCCTTCAATGTATACACCCAGTGGGGAAGAATTCACTGGCGCTTCCTAGGCCAAAATTCAAGGAACTGCGGATGTCTCTTTCAAAGTTCCTGGTGTTTCTAGTCTCTTTTTTTTTCTCCCTGTCTTTAGATTCCTCAGGCTCAGGAGTTCAGGAAGGCCTTAAAACTAGCCAGGTAGACATTTTAGTGAAAGAATTATTTTCATCAAGTGCAATGTTTTTTTATTTTCCTTCTCTTCCATCCGTTCTTTCCTCCAGAAAACCTTGTGAGATCCAGTGAGTTTCTCTAGAATCAAGGTAGTCTCACCAACCCAGAATTCTCATAAATAATCCCATAAATGAGACTGGACAACAACTAATTAAAAACTGTCTCTCCATGAACATGGAGGAGTTCCATTATCAATGGATTAGTTTGAACACTTTATCCTATAGAGGGTGCTCCCAGAATGTTACATAAGTCCATCACTCAAGTATATTTTAAAATAGAAATAGTGCTGAAAACAATAAATCTTCTCCTGGGTTCTTTGTTTAATTGGAAAGTGCTATAAGAATGTAAGGCAAAATTTTAAAGTACTCATTTAATTTGCAAAAAATCTTTTGTGATACCTCTGTGTATCAGAATTTCCTGAAGTTAATGCAGAATATATAGCCAAACTGAATATTGACTGTAGTAGATTATAATTTTCATCTAAAGTCTTTGATATCAAGCACTCATATGAATATTAACTGATTTTCTTCTTACAGATAGAATTTTAAAGAAATGCTATAAATTAAAATTTCAAACAATAAATTTATATAGCTGACAGACTTTATCTTATATATTAAATTTCTACTTCAGGTTTCACTGAAAATAAGCTTTCCTTTTTTTTTTTTTTTTTTCTTTTTGAATGTTTTAATGACAGTATTTTAGCTCTGATTCACATTTTGTGATTTGCTCATTAAATCCTAAGGTAGAATACAAGTGTCATACTGTGACAAAACCAGGAAGAAACCTACACTGCTTCCTCCTTCACAGCAAAATCATGTCCCCTTTTCCTTAACCAAGGTGGTAAAAAGTTCACAACTATAGGTCTATCCCTTGTCAATAGCATGAAAGACAAGGGTTTGAAAGTGTGATACTAGAATTAATATAGGCTTTTTGAGTCTTTCAAAAATATCTGAATTGACATAAAAAAATTACAGAAAAAAGAAACATGCCAAATTTCTTTCCATGAAAGAATGCACAAACAGGCCGGATAAAATAATACAGTACAGGGGCCTGGCGGGATGGCTCAGTGGTCTAAAGCACCTGCTTAGGAAAGCTTGGGCGGCTTCAGGGACTGCAGTTCAATCTCCAGCACCACATGCTGCGCCAGCCCTGCCCTCGGGGCAGGCTGAGTCAGCCATAAAAATGAGTGAATAAACAAACAAAGGTTCTGAAACAAGAAAAAAAAAATTTTTTTTTAAATAAATTCTTTAAAAAAATAATACAGTACAATCGTGTTCAACATAACAATGTTCTGATCAACAACAGGCCACATTTTTGATGGTGGCCCATAATATTGGGTCACCTAGGTATATCTCAGTCATCTTAGTTTAAGTACACTCCATGCTTGCTGCCTGCAAACATGCTTCTCCAAATATGTCTCCACTGTCAAGTGATACGTGACTGTAAATCTATGGATGGATTACTATTTGCTGTGAAAAGGAAGAAGCCCTAATACATGCTACAACTCCAAGGAGTCTAGAAAATATCACTCTATGTGGAGAAGGCCAGTCACAAAGCAACCAAACATTACACAATTCCCTGCATATGAAAGTATAGAACAGTGACATCCGTTCATAAAATAGAAAATAGATTAGTGTTGCTTAGGGCCAGAATAGAGGGCTCTGGTGGTGTGGATTAATAATCAAAATGCATAAGGGGTTTTGCTTTTAAGACGAAAATGTTTTAGAATTGATTCTGGTGGTGATTCTACACATCTGTAAATATACTGAAAACCACTGAGTCTTGTGTTCTAAATAAGTGGATTCTATATCTTTCATAAGAGAACACATTTCCTTTTCTGTCTTAATTACAAAGTCTAGACCTCATGAAGATGTCTTGGTTTCCACCTACTGTGCCAAAACTCACCATTGTAGTTGTCGATTAGACAGTCTGTAATGACTTTTGGAAGAGAAAGTGCAGTTATCACCCTGATTCAAAAGCTGTACTATCTGGATTCAATGTAAACACATCTGTTACAGAACTGGCAATTATTTCACTATGGCAGTTTCATAATTTGTGTTCTTAAAAATTAAATTCTTGATAATATACTTACATTTATCCCGGTTTACTTTAGATATATATGCAAAATTGGCATTATGATAGTGAACATTTGATTAAATTTAAGGTGCTTGCCTAGTAATTAAAATCTGTGTGGAGAAAAATCACAAAATCCAGAAATGTGGTTCTAGATCTTGTCATCAAATAGAGCAATTTTATAAAACAACTTACAGATTAAGGAAGAGAACCAATGCAAAAAGTAGACATCCTTTTGTAAGTCATTAGACTGCTATCAAAATTCAGCATAGATTCTAGCTGGATGCTTAATTTAGTCTCCTTAAAAACACTCATAATGGTTATTTCCCTATTAACAATACTGTGAGTGTTTACATAACAAGTAAGTCCCAAAATTAGAATGCCAAAACATTTACTTAGTTTGGAGCAAATTGATTCTCCCCCCTTTACATTTAACACCAGGCTTCTTGCAATTGTTTCTGAAGCAGTGTTCATGGAAGTGCCCAGCCCAGGATCCCGGGAATGTGAGAACCCACTAATTTTCCATTAGATCTGAGTTCTTAGACTTACTTGTCTATTCAAAAAAAATTAGCTTCTCTTATATATTTCTGACTCTTTACCAGAAGAATTGCATCCAAGAGCCAGTGAGACAGTAAAATCCTCTTTGTGAATAATTCCTATGCAGAGCCAGCTGTGGGTGAGCAGAGGTCTATTGCTGAGGTGGTGTGGGCTTGCTCAGACACAGCAACTGCGGGAAGTTCTTGTCTTTTCTTTTTTCACTGTTGGTTTCATTGCCTGTAAAACGAGAAAATTGGACAAAGTCATTTTAATTTCCTAGCCCTAGCTCCAAAATCCTCTGAGTACCCAAATCTGTGTATGTTCCGGGCAAACAGCTCCGGTGGCACATAGTTAGAGCTAGGTCTCTCTGGGACCCCATGGCACATGTTGTTGTAGAAGCTGTATTGGCCCCACAGGGTGGCAGGGGGGAGGTGAGCCTTTCTCCCGGGGCCCTCTGACCCATCAGGGCTACTGCTCCAGGGGCACCTCCTGAGTGTTAAGGACTCCTGCTAAGGGCTGCTTGGGGGTCAGTTGGGGTTAACGCACTAGCCCTGGAGATCTGCAGATAGAACAGCCCTGTGGATGAATGATTAACCCGAGGAGTAAATTATTCAGAAAGCGGGACTGGAGAGGTGGGGGCCTGAGGGCTGGGGTATGGAAAAACACGCATGTGTGTTCAGCATACAATCTGCACTGCTGGCTTGTCCTGCAGCTCTAAGTGCAGATCCTCTGCTGCTGGACTTAATATTTTTATTTCACAGACATGCACATACATATACATGACGCATATGTTTTAAGGGTCTGCACATTAAATTACCACTTGATAATGGGTCCAACTGCGTAGAGCTGGAAAAAAAAAAAAAAAAAAAAAAAAAGCTAAGCGTTGGCCAGGACGAAAATAAATGAGCAGGAATGAGGAGGCAAAAAAGGTGACCCTGGTCCAGTCCTTGGAGCCTCATTGCTCTCGGGAGGGGGTGAGCCGGGAGAGGCCAGGGCTCCCCCGCGGCGTCACGCCCCCTCGTGCTGTGCCTGCACCTGCTGCATGTGACCAGCGGGCATAGAGGCAGCAGCAGCCGCAGCTGTGAGGAGGCAGCACAGCCTCGCCAGCTCCCGCCCTGCACTCACCGAGCCGGAGCTGAGCAGAGGAGGGCGGAAGTCTCTGCGCTGAGAGCCAGGCGCCTCCCCGAATGCGAGACTCCAGGTGAGCTGCACGACAGAACGGAAGCCCGAAGAGCATCAAAGATGCAGGCACCGTGAGGGACCCGGGAGGCCTCGGTGAGGAGGAGTCCCTCCCGAACTGAAAGGCTTGGAGACAAGGTGTCCTCGTTCTCCTCTTCTTTTGCTCAGAGGAAAGGAAACAGCAGGGACTCTCCTGAGTGTTCCTGAGCTGCCTTTCTGTCGTTGGTCCTCTCCCAGGGCACAGGGTTGTTAGCTGACCTTTGCAGAGGCATCTCAGCCACGCAGAGGATATAGTTCTTAATAAAACGAAACAAACCAAACAAGTCCTGCAGTCTGAACTGCTTGCTGCGGTTCTCTGCCTGTGACATTTCGGAATGTGTGCAGAAACTTAAGAAAAAACACCTTAAAATCGCCCTGGATTAGGCCAAAGGAAAGGAAGTTTACTGCCAGAATAGAGGACAAGAGGGTGGGTAATTTATCCATAAGCCGGGACCTGGCTGATCAATACCTTAGAGCTGTAAGAATCAGCACTTCAAAGAAAACACATAAACCAAAATGAGAAAAGCCTAGAGGGTTCCACCCAGAGGCAGGGTGTACTCCACCTACCTGCACCCGCTTCAGAACTCAGGGCCTTAATGATGCCTGAAGAACGGAACTCTGGGGGACGCCCCTCAGGTGCCCCAGCTCCAACTGCCTTCATTCCCAAAACTACGTACAGAAGAATCAAACGATGCTTTAGCTTCCGCAAAGGTAGGTAGATGACATTTTCATGTTCTCTTAGACATATGCCTGTATTCTTTTATGCTCTAAGGTCCATATGTGCACAGATGCACCAGGAGCTTGCAAAGTTACAACTGTGCAAGAAGGCTTTAGGTGGGTACCCTGCATCTGTGCTTATTTCTTAGTGATTCTTATTTCCTAATGATCTGCCTGTGAGTGGCAGTGTGTGTGTGTGTGTGTGTGTGTGTGTGTGTGTGTGTAAGACATGGTTGTCCTCCAGCAGAGAGAACTGAGCAAGCAGCACTGCTATCTTGAAAGGAGAGGCCACACCCCCATGTGGTTCTTTCCAGACCCCACCTAACAGCCCCCTGCGGTCCCTCACACAGATCCGGGGAGCCCCTGCTCTGGGTCCTGTTGCTTTGGCTCCCATACTTACCTTACTTCTCCTGCAGAGATAGTTTGACAATCTGATTACATCTGGGGACACTGTGAGGCAATGCGCAAATGTATTGCTTTAACATTTGCTAGACATAAGAATCCCCTTGACTGTGCAGATACATTGTGAAATTGCCTTTGGAAAGCACGGAGACAGGAGCTGCTGTCAGAAATGGGTGGAGAAAGGCAACAACTGCTGACAACAAAACAAACTGACACTTCTGATTTGGCTCATTTTGAGGGTCCTGAGGCCTATGTAAAAAGCAATGCTTCCAGAAAATGTTCATGTATGAAAACATTTCAAAGTTTCCTTTTACTTTAAAATGAGAGTAAGTGGAAAATCTGTTTAAGTGCAAACTAGGTAATTGTAATCTCAGTGTCATGAAGTGTAAGGCAATAATTTAGTCAGGGACAGAATTGAATGATATTTGGAGTTCTTTCCATTCTCTGCTTAATAACCAACAAAGGAATGAGGAAAAAAAAAAAAGAAAACTCCAATGCACGAAATATTCTAAAAAATTTTAATTGTCCCTTTATTCCTTCTGGGTCTTTTTCTTGGAAGAAGTTACAGTCTGGCTATGTATGTGTATTATCACATTACCAACCAAAACTTCAGATATTAACTTCCATTCCTATCTCATCCATAAAGGAAATTAAATGAGAGATACATAGTTTTAATCATATTTTATAGATCTTTGGGAATTTCATGGATGCTGTCAGATGACATCAGTAATAAACTGAAAGTCATAAAAATGGAAAAACATGCAACTAATTGCTGAAAGGACAGGTCCCTTTCTTCTAGCTCCCTGCCCCCTAGAAGAGTCAGGACATGTTTGCAGGGTTGGTTCCGAGGACCTAGCGAGGCCTGTTTCACCATCATACATCTCTGCTCCAAGGTGGGTATGTGGATCTGTGGCAGGCCACGGAGTAGCTATACTTCCCCTGGTCCCTTCCTCTTTCCTTGACCCTTGACCCCAGGAGGGAAAGGCAGTGCCTGTGCAGGAGCTGCCTCTCCTCACCAAGGGGCTACAGAAACAAAGAAGAGCATCCATCCCTCAGCTCCTGAGGGCTCTTTTTAAAGTACTGTCCTTACTAGGCAAATCTTAGGCTGGGAAATGTTCAGCATTCAAAAGGAAAAGCTGTGTTCTGTGATCTGTGATGACCAGAAAAAGGAGGGATATGGGAAGCTTTCAGGCTGCCCCTGCCAGGTGCCCTGCTGCTGAGCTCATGGGCACAGAGGGCCTGGAGTAACCATGCACCTAGTTGTCGCCTGTTACTGCCCTGCCTGCTCTCCAAGACTATGCCACCTAAGCAGAGTATTTTCTATGCTTTCTTAAATTTCCTGGGTGCCTGAGTGTTTCCAGAGAAGGATCTGGTTTCTGAGATCTCTGGCACCAGCTGAAGTCACTGAAAGTGGCACAGCAGGTAGTGCCTGTGAAGCTAGCAGGGTGCATAAAACTGCCAATACGAAAGTACTGTGGGTGCAGCTCTTTTTACCAAAACACCTATTGTTGAGGATGGAGCAACAGAAGAGGAGCCACCAAAGTCTCCAGTCCTCAGCAAAGCTATCTATGGCAGGGTAAAGGTGGTAAAAGCTCCGGGCAACCTGGCGGCAGCAGAGTTTACTACTGGGCTGTCAGGAATCCTTTTGCATGGTGCCTTTCTCTTCCAGTTCTCTTCTGCCCTCCACTGTCCTTTTCATCTCTTCCATTGTTCCTGTACTAATTAAGGTCACTGAAAATGTTTTCCAGTGGTGTTAGAAACCCAGGAACCAAGAAACATCTAGTAGGCAGGAAGCTGGGAAATGAATTACTTCCCATTTACGTTGTGATGAGAAAAAGATGGCTATCTATTTTTACTTTGTGGATTTTGAAACTATGATTTTTCATTATTTCTTTACCACTAAGATCAGGAGTGTAACTTATGCTTTGATCAGCTGGGAAGGTGTGTGCTCTGGATCCTGAGTGCTTGGCTTAACTAGAATGGGCTGTATGACTCGCTTGCTGTGCCCAGAAAATGAACATTTTGCCTCATTTTTCCATGAAGTTCTTTTTCTTGAATATAAAGTGCCACGCATTCCCCAGGGCCTTTTCATGCACTGTCACCACTCAGTGGCCATGCACTAAGCAGCACTGCTTGTCCTTGCTTGCAGCCTCTGAGCCCACTCAGTGCCCATCTCCCTCGTTGCCTGTATGTACCTTCATGGATGCTTACATGCTACTCACCTTACATAGTGGCAATGGAAGACAATGACCAGCTTCACCCTATCTGCCACTGAGGTTCTTCACAGAACCCTGATACCCACGGTCTATTTTGTAAAGCATTACTGAATATGTATTCCTAAAACATGTCACCAAGTGATGTTCCACATCTCAAAAAGGTTTTAGGAACTCCCAAGGCCACAGGAAGAAATCTTTTTTCACATAATTATGAAACCCTTTAACTAACCCCACCTATAACTACTGTCTAAACTCACTAGCTCCTTAAATTGACCTACGTTTCCTTCTTGAACACGTGTCCTGCCCTACCTGTCTGTCTCTGTCTCTGTTTACTCTGCTTCCTTGACTGCTGATTTCTTCTCCATTTCCCATCTAGATTTTGCCATTTGAACAAGATATCTTTGGCTCCCACTTCTTCATTAAACCCATATGTGTCTTAGTCTATGGCCTTTATGTTTTATTTAAGCCACCACTTGACCATCTTATTCTGGTAATCACCTTAACTGGTTCTGCTCATTTGTACACACACACACACACACACACACACACACACACACACACACACTTCTTCCCCAAGTGAAGTTTTAGGAATCAATTTATTCAATCAAGGAGTCAAGACTGATTGCTACCTGGTAAACTATGATATTACTACATAGCTTTTATTGCTAATACATAAGCCATAATGAATTAAACTAGAATAGCTTCATGGTAGTGCTGGATAATGACAGCATTCTCTTTAGAATTTATTGTTTGTTGCTTGTGTTGTAATTATATTTTCTAAATTAATTTTTCTAATAAAATGTAAATATGTAAATGAATATCATTATAAAGTATAAATCAGTAGCTTACTAGTTGATATAGCAAAGGTTTTTGAACCCTCTACCATGCTATGCTAGGAATGATATGGTAAAACAGAGCAGGCTGCCAGGAATCTGAGAAATCACAGACTCCTTGGAACTAGTAAACAAGTAACAACTTAATGGTGATAAACTCTGTAGCAAATTTTATACACAATCCTGAGTGTCTATGAACAAAAGACTCATCTTAGACTCATCTGGAAGATCAGCAGTTACCTGAACTACATGATATCAGATTTTCTCATATATGATCCTAAGAGTATGGTCAGCATAACTATACAATATCTGAATAAAGGTAGCCTAATGTAGTGGGAAGGGGGAATGACTTAAAAATAATATATACTGATATTTGTGATCCAGATCTGCTATTATGTAGAAGTGTGGCTTCAGACAGGTCACATGACATCTCTGAGTCAAGTTTTCTATTTGTAGGAGAAAGGCTGCCTTGAACAAGTCTACCAGCATCCAATAAAGAAAGACATGTAACTTGCATGTCTCAATATCTGGATATAAGGGTTTTCTGTAGTTGTTCCATTGATCTAAGCCATAGGCCATTGTCAATATGTTAATATTATAACCTTCATTTTCCAAAGCCTTTATTTGTCTTCTCCTTACTCATTATGACTGTGAAGTATTCTTCTCCTTCCTCATTCTGACTGTGACATATCAAAGTTCTGTGGACTATTCCTGACTCCTAGCTCCGGTTGTAGCTACCTAAGGTTTTTGACCACTTAGAAAGGTGCTGTCTGGTTGAAATAAATTTTGGCTGGTTTTATTTCTCAAATCTGTGCTCAGATGGTGTCTTTTATTTTGGTTTATGCATTTACCAAATGTGAATATTCATTGGAAGCTCTTAAAGCCCTGGTGAAGGCTGGGTCTACCCTATTGGCAGTTAAAATCAGCAGCAGGAAGCATAAAATTCCCTCTGTGGCTAAGCACGTGGAAAGAAGACAGGAAGAGATGGAAAATGTTAAGCACAGACACCACAACATGTGAACTACAGTTACATTTTTGAGCTTCTGTCTTCTCATTAATAATCCAAGGATGTTCATGTTCTTCATTTTTCTTGGAAATTAACGTGGTCACTAAGACTACCAAACAGCTGCATTTTACAATGGCATGACTCATTTATTGTCTATGTTTAGGGAGGTTGTGCCCTATTATCACATGTGCAATTGTTCCTTAAATGTTTGCAGAGCACTCCTGCCTCGCCCAACCCAGTACTCCATTCCAGGGAAGCAAAGCAAAGGGCTGCCCTATTATAGAATAGAAGACAGGCTGAGCATTCAAAGTCCAAAATCTGAAGTTTTGAATGCTGACATGATGCCCCTAGTGGAAAATTCCACACCATGGAAATTTGTTTCATGAACAAAATTAATTAAAATATGGCATAGAATTACCTGAGGCTATGTGTACAGGGTGTATATGAAATAGAAATGGAGTTTGTGTTTAGACGTAGGTCCATTTCCAAGACACATCAGTATATATAATCAAATATTCTAAACTCTGAAACATTTCTACTCCCATGCATTTTAGACGATGAAAATTCAACCTGCATAAACCTTGGGATCCTTTATTATTATTAATTTTAATCTTTTATTTATGTTTGTATTTGGTACAACTCTCATTATGGAGCTCAGACTCACACTAATCATTCTGTCTCAGCCTTCCCAGCACTGGGATTACAGGTGTGCACTGCTACACCCGGTTTTAGTGACTGACATGGCATGTGATACCGAGGATCAAACCCAGATTGTTGCACTCACCAGGCAGGCCCTTAGACTACTGAGCTACTGCCCCAGCCCCCTTGAGATTCATTAGACCCAGAACCAGGACAAGTTCAGCCATTGTATCTGTGATAATTTAAAAAATTTACTGGAACTCTGTAGTTCTCATGATATATTTATAGTACACATCTACTTTCTAACATTATTTATAATAATCATAACAAGCAAGATAATTATGTCACCACAATAACTGTGAATGTACAATACTCTTTTGATGATTAAAACCTAGTCTAGTATAAGTAAACATTTAAAAAATATTACAGAATAGTGCATCAAAAAAGCAAAGAAGAAGCACGTTATGCTTTGAGAATAGGCTAGGAGTTGTGGGAATGTTAGTAAAGATTCAACACAGGAGGTGATGTGAGCTAAACCTTGCAGAGCACAGTTTTTTCTTCTGACTCATGACACAGGACCTACCTACCAGTCATACTGCATTTAATAAAAGAGTCAGTGATGCAGTGCGGTTTGACAGCATGATGTTGGAGGACATGGTGTGAATGAAAGGTAAGATGCTAAAGTGCTTGGTGCACAGTCCTTGCAATGTAAAACTCTTGTGATTAAAGGATAAAGAGGCAGAGATCATATTATGAGAACCCTCATTTATTCAAAAAACTTTGATTACAAAGGCAGACCAGTGGGCATCTTGGGAGGTACGAAGTTAAAAGAGTGCACTGATTGTGTGAAATTTTAGGCCCCACGAACCTCATTTGGGAGCTCTGCTCTTCAAAAAGTTGCGTGAGCTATGTTGGTTGTGTAACCTAACTAATGCAACTGCATGTTGGAGGCAGCCCGTGTAGTGGCTGAACAAGGGGCAGGAGGGCAGGGACAAGCCATGCTCATTTCCCTAATGGCTGGGAATGGCTGGTATCAGTCACCACAGTAAGACCACATTAAGAAAGAAGGATTTCAAACAATAGATGAGTTGGCTCCTTTAAAAATGCTTACTTTGCAAATGTTTTCAAAATTTTCATGTCGAAGTTATGAAGGGCACCCAGAAATCTAATTATAATAACCTATATTAGGATTCAAATCTGGAAGTCATTGATATGCTATGAGATTGCATGGCTTCCACCAGAGAAATTATTAAGTAATTAATAGTAAGATCAAGGACAGAATTCAAATAAAAAAATGGAAAAAGAGACAGCAGGTGGTCAAGAAAGACTGAGGCCTTCCCCGAGGCAACAGTTGTACAAATGGAAGGTGTCAGGAAAAAGTGAGAGTTATAGTTTTACAGGAAGCCAGGCATAAAGTAACATGAAACCAAACATAGCTGGCAAGGGCTTGGCAGCCAGGAAGTTGTTGGTAGTGTAGGAAATTGCCTTTACAGTAGAGTGGTAGGGTCTGAGTTCAAATTGCAATAGTTTGTAGGTAGACAGAAAGTTATGAAAAAGAGCCAGAATTATACTTACTAGGATCAAGGAAGGAAGCTGATGTTTAGTTATAGGGTACAGAGAATCCAAGATGTTTGGCTTTGTGTTCACTTAGTTTTAGGAAGGTTAGGATTTGAATCTATGAACTGGAAGACACTCATGAACTCAGCAGGCTGCTCCTCATTCTAGGTCATATCAGTCACTAGCAAAGGAGAAGACACACAGCCTTGGAGGGGTTCAGATTTCTCTCTCCCACACTACAGGTAAAATACCCACCTTCACAAGTAATCAATTCACCTGTGTGATTTGCTTTCTCATTCTGGTGAAAAGTCCCTCCTGGTAGTACTTTCTGGAAGCACAATACACTCTTGGAGAAATACGTGTGACATACCAATGTCACCCAGAAATTCCAGGGACAGCATTGTCAGGCACTGAGAGACCACACTGAAAATTAAACGGGCATAGCTGGGATTGTTTGCATGATCCACATCACAGGGAGTATTCTGGTTAATAATCTACTAATCAGGGGTTCTTTCCCCTTCTGCTGCTAGTTCCTGGCAGCATGTGACCTTTGTGGGGGAGGGGGGTGTTCTGTGTTTTTTTTTTTGTTGTTGTTCCCTTTCCAGCTTTTATTACTGCAACAGCTTCATCTTTTATTTAGCCTTCTGACTCTGTGCTTGTGCCTTCTAACTTTCACCACAATTTTCTGCTCTTCAATAAGGAAAGCGTGGGGCTGGGGAGATAGTTCTGTGGCACAAGTGCCTGCCTGGCAAGTGCAAGGTTGTGAGTTCAAACCCCAGTCCCACAAAAGAAAAAAAAAAAAAAAAACGAATGTAGGGGCCCAGCAGGATGGCTCAGTGGTCTAAAGCACCTGCTTAGGAAAGCTTAGGCAGCTGCAGGGACCACGGTTCGATCCCTGGCACCACATGCTGTGCCAACCCTGCCCTCAGGGCAGGCTGAGCCGGCCATAAAAAAAAATAAATAAACAAAAGTTCTGAAACAAGAAAATAAAAATAAGGAAAGCATGCTTGATCCCGTCGTGGACACACTTGGCACACATGGATGCCCCATAAGCACTGCTGACGTGCTTCTTTGTTTTAGACAATCTCATAAGAACTTTAGGCTGCACAATATGGCCCAAAATTTATTATGTGTGCACTATTATGTACTGAGCCCTTGACACACATATGTTCTTCCACTTCTAATGATAATATCCGAAATTTAAAAATTGTATGTCGGGGGCCCAGCAGGATGGATCAGTGGTCTAAAGTGCCTGCTTAGGAAAGCTTAGGTGGCTGCAGGGACTGCAGTTCGATCCCCGGCACCACGTGCTGCACCAGCCCTGCCCTCAGAGCAGGCTGAGCCGTCCATAAAAACAAACGAAAAAACAAAGTTCTGAAAAAAAAAAAATATATATATATATATATACATATATATATATATATATGTATATATATATATATTTTTTTTTAATTGTATGTCAACAGGTTATTTTTACTGACTTATGTGCCACACAAAACCATTTGCTTTATTTGATCAGGATAGAATTGAAACATTACAGGCAAATGAGTATTTGTTTCTAAATGACTCATAGGAAAAGAATCAGTATTCTCCACTCATAACACATTTTCAAGCATCATTTTTAAACAGTAGGGCTATCTCCCCAAATCAGTGTCACCACAGAATGAGATGAAATTTTGTTTTGCTATGCCAGAAAAAAACAAACAATAAGGCTTAAACATCCAAAGTCTTACTTTTTCTCACACTAAAAACCTATCTGAGGAAGATAGCACTGGGTTTGGCTCCTCAGTTCAGTCCCAGCATCCTAGAGGGCCATGCTCCCTCGTGGTCTGCATAAGCGTTAAAATGACTGTAACAAGGACCAAGATAATGTCCAAATCAAGAAAAGAAAAAGCTCCCACTTAAAATAGCTATAGAAATAAATGTACATAATGAGACATAAATTTAACCAAAAAAGTAAAGGATCCCTATAATGACACATTGATAAAGAAAATTTAAAAAGTAACAAAGGAAAGGGAACATGTGTGTTCCTAGGCAGAAAGAATCAATATTCTTACCATGTCTGCCCTCCCCAAAGTGTCCCCAGAAAATGGTCCATCAAATGATAAGCGAACACAGAAAACATTCATATATGCAGTGGAATGCTCGCCAGACATGAAGAGTAGAATTCTGTCTTTTGCACAACACGAATTGAACTGGTGCTCCTTCAGTGGAGCAGCCCATGACCTTAATCACAGGTAGACTCGAAGTTCTCATCTCGCCGAAGCTGGGAGTAGAGTGGTGGGTACCAAAAGCTGGCTGGTCCAGGAGCACCAGGCTACAGTTAGATAGGAGCAAGAAGACATGGCATTCGTTTCGCGCAGGGCAAGTGTACATAAAACAACTGATACATTTTTTCTTCAGAAAGCTGAAAGAAAGAGCCTGCTAGGTAGCTCAGTGAATTAAAGTACCTGCTTAAGTAGACCAGGGACTGGGGTTCAATCCCCAGCATGCCATGCTATCCCCACCCCTTGGGCTTGCTGAGACAGTGAATGAGACTAGGCGTGGTGGCACACATTTGTAATCCCAGGGTTTGGGAGGCTGAAAACAGGAGGATCACTAGGAGTCTGATCTGTGTAGTGAGACCCTGGAGATTCTATATTAAATACATTAAAAAATAAAAATTAAAAAAATAAAAAAACCTGAAAGAAAAGACTGTTAATTTTTTTTTTCAGGACCAGGGTTTGAACTCACAACCTTGCACTTGCCAAGCAGGCACTTGTGCTGCAGAGCTATCTCCCCAGCCCCTAGATTGTTAATTTTTTTTTAACCACAAAGGTGAATGTTTGAGGAAATAAATACGCTTAACTTTATTTAAACACTATACAGTGCATATATGGATTAAACATCACACTACACCCCATAAATCTATCTGCAATTTTTATAATTGAATGAATCAGTTAAAATATTTTTTTAAAAAATTTAAAACTTCAAGCTGGGCGTGGGGGCGCACGCCTGTAATCCCAGCACTAGGGAGGCTGAGGTAGGAGGATTGGTGTGAGTTCGAGACCAGCCTGGGCTACAAAAGTGAGCTCAAGGCCAGCCTGAACTGCATAGCGAGACCCTGTCTCAAAAAAAAAAAAAAAAAAAAAAAATTTAAAACTCCAAGTAATGATGCCCACTACTGAAAGAGCAAACAAAATCCATTTTTTGCCCTGCTTAACGTTGGTGCTCTTTAGTCTCTTAGGATAAATGGCTGTGGCTGCCTTTTGTAGTAGGCGTCTTAGTGGCATCCACATCCGTTGGCTGGCTGTGTAATCTGGAATGTCTCCAGGGAGCCTTGCTTTTTCCCTTCGGATTGCAACAGAAAAGGAAATGAAAAAGGGTGATCGGTAGTCCCAGGTGCCATTCTTGCCATCCACAGACTGGGTCTTCCTCTGGTCTCCGTGACACTTCTCCGTCCGTGCTCTGCTGTGAGGTCACCTCACTGTAAGAGAAGAGAAGCATTTCAGTTTTCAGTTTCTAGAGTGAAGATAATGAAAAATATCAGGAGAGTGGCTGGTGAGTTGCTGAATAAGGTTTGACATGCCATGGTCAAAAAAACTGCTTGTCTTGCAGGCTAGCTACTGAATCAAATGGGCCTGTCACCTGCCCTGTCTTTACTGGCGTACAAAAATACCATTTTCTAATTCTATTTGGTATGGTTCTGAATACCGATAGAGCTCACCGAGCCTTATTTTCTAAAAGGAATGTGTGAAGTCCGCATGTGCTAGATCTGATACCGGATGTGGAATTATTTTGTTTCTTGTCAGCGTTTTCACCTGGACTATGAATCTTCTCTTTGATAGTAGGTCTTTCTTGCTGGAATGTGATAGCTTCACACTGCTGAATCCATAGATCAGTGGTTCTCAACCTTTCTAATGCCGTAACCACACAATACAGTTCCTCATGTTGCAGTGACCTCAAACCAAAAAATAATTTTGGTAGCTACTTCAAAACTGTAATTTTGCCACAGTTATGATTTGGAACGTAACTACCTGATATGCATTATATATTCTCATTGCTACAAATCAAACATAATTTAAACATAGTGATTAATCACAAAAACTATTTAATTATATGTTGAGAAATATTTATTACAAATTCCAATAAATAACATTTCACCATGCCATAGCGTGGGTTTAAATATGTATTTTCTGATGGCTTTAGGCGACCCCTGTGTTTTGGTCATTCGACTGCCGCTGGGATCGTGACCCACAGGTTGAGAACCACTGCCATAGATAAATGATTTTACATGTGGATGGGGAAACATCTGTTGTTATTTTCAAATATTAACCTAATGGCTGTTAAATAATTCCTCAAATGCCTTGGAGGCTTATATAATTTTAATAGACCTTTACGTTCCCTTCCCTTTTATAAAACTTAACAGGCTATTAAGACTTTTGAGCAGAACATGTTTACTGAGGGAAAGAAAGCTCCTGTCCAAGAGAGAGACAGGAGAGGGGTCTCGAGTGGGTGCCCCCCCCCATTAGGACCATTTAAGGATTCATTTCATCTGAGAAATTTGGGGTCGTATGTGCCTTAGCTTTATTTTTCCCTTCTTTTCTCAGAAGTTGATCATATTTGTCAGGTTACTGCCTAATATGAATATATGTGAGAAGTGTTGTCCCTTCTCAGTGGGGACCAAGGGTGGAGTACTGGGGGCTGTTCAGTCCTGCGGATACAGAATGAGGAATGTGTGCTTAGAGATATTTGCAAAGCAGTGATACCTGACTTCCGATTGTGCTGCCCTTTGTTATCACTGAGCGCTGGTGACCATAGGCCAGGGAAGCCAACATAATGCCCTCTCTGCCTGGCCACAGCCACATCCCATCCTCCTCGCTTCTAGAATGCACTACTTTCTGATTTTACTTGTTCCCATGTTAAAAAATCTTATTTGTATGTTTGTTTATTTAGTACAAGGTCTCATTACGAAGCTCAGACTCATAGTGATCCTCCTGTCTCAGTCTCCCGAGTGCTGGGATTACAAGTGTGCGCCCCCACACCCCATTTTGGTAGCCAGCTCAATGCCAGACAGGCACAGCATGCAGCATGGGGGATTGAACCTGGCTCCTTGTGCTTGCCAGGCAGGCACATAGACTGCTGGCTATCTCCCCAGTGTTAATTTTTGCAGCACTTTAAAATTTGAAAGGAAAAAGGCTATTGGAAACTTTAATTTTTTGTTTTACTTTATTGATCCATGTGCAGGGCACATCGTACTTGTGTCTCTCCCATGGAGTTGGTCCAGGGAACGTAGCACCATTCCTTTACCTCTCCCTCCCTTCCTCTCCTCCCTCCGTCTCTTGATCCCCTTCCTTTTCTTAGCATGTCTTATTTTCCTGGCTTTATCATTTTAATCACAGTTAGGACATCATGAATGAAAAAAAAAAGGGAAAAGAGAAATTAATAGAATTTAAACTAAATGTAAATTGTATGTAAAATAAAACACGAGCAAATTAGATTGTGACTAATGTTTTGATAACTTTCCTACCTTTGTCTTTTGAATTCAGTTTCTTTCCCAGAAAAAAAAAAAAAAAAAAAAAGAAAACCCAAAACTAGAATTGTATTTGTAGTGGTGTTTTTCTACTTCAAACAGTAGTTCTGGTTCAGTTTTAAGCTAAACAACACAGAAGGAAAGGAGCCAATCAAAGGTAAACTCTTTCCTTTTGGATTATATACATAGTAGTCCATCACTACTTGGCATTTCAACTTTTGTGGATTCACTGTTTCTCAGGGCTTTAAAAAATACTAATCTAAATGATTTATCACAGAGTTAATGCTATATCGCAAGATTTTGCAGTGCTGTACTGTATACATATAGTGTTAAAGTTATATAGATTTACAAGTTTAGAAAATGGTTACCAATATTAGAAATGTTTTCAAAGTGTGGGAAAGGTTTATAAAAGTATGGGAAGGATTTATCACTGCTACTTTGCTGATTTTCCCTTATTGCAGGGGTCCCTAGAACATATGCTCCACAATAAGCAAGTGATCACTATAATGAAACTGATAGAATAAGAATGGGAAATATCAAAGATCAAATACTTAGGAGGATTTGAATTTTTTTTCCTTCTTTTCAAAGCTACTGTGATAAAGTCAGCATGGTTATTGGCAAAAGAATAGACCTGAAGATCAATGGAATAGGTTAGAAAATGCAGATGCAAATGTAAACACCCTCAGCCAGCCTTATCTTTGACAAAGAAGCCAAACATATTTACCCTCTTTAGCAAATGGTGCTGGAAAAACTGGCTCTCTACCTGCCAAAAACTGAAACTTGACCCAGGTCTATCACCATGCACTAAACTACAGTCAAAATGGATTAAAGATCTAAACATTTAAAATTTTTCAATGTATTTGGTACAGGGTCTCACTATGCAACTCGGTCTTACAGTGATCCTCCTGTTTTCAACCTCCTCAGCGCTGGGATTACAGGTGTGCGCCACGCAAGCAGAGGTGGCGCTGATGAGGCATGTGGTGCTGGGATTGAACCTAGCCTCTGTACTTGCCTAAGCAGGTACTTAGTCCGCTGTGCTATCTTGCCAACCCTTACTCTTGTTTTCTTCTTTACATTGACTTTAGAAACTGAAGAAGAAGTCTGAAGAGATAGGTTTCTCAACTCCACTCTGCTCTCTTTTTTTTTCCCAGGTATTTTTGGGCAGAAACTGGAAGACACTGTGCGCTATGAGAAGAGGTATGGGAACCGCCTGGCCCCGATGTTGGTGGAGCAGTGTGTGGACTTCATCCGACAGCAGGGGTTGAAGGAAGAGGGTCTCTTCCGGTTGCCGGGCCAGGCTAACCTGGTCAAGGAGCTTCAGGACGCCTTCGACTGTGGAGAGAAGCCCTCGTTCGACAGGTATGTGTCTGGCTCCTTCTCAACATCCTCCGCTAGGAAAGCCAGGCTGAGCTGAAGAGGTACACCAAGCAGCCATGCACGCCTCTGCTCCACGTAGTCACTGAATAGAACATGCAGCAGTTGGCCATGCAGGTCTGGATTGCTGTGACAAATTTTAGAGAGGAAAAACCATAACACTTTAGATGGCCGTTGTTCATTTTTCTCTCCCCACCTCTTGCTGTCTCCCTCTCAGTTTAAACACAAAGCTTTTGCAATGAACTACATACCCACCCATCCTTTTATTGAAAAAGAAAATGTATAACTTTGAGCCAGGGGCTTTCTGAGTCGTCAAGTTACCCAGGCTGCATATTTGTAATCCTACCAGAGCTCTTAGATTTCACATTGGCCATCCTCGTCTCTCTACCTTAAAACATTATAGCTTCTTCCTTTCCTTTGAACCTAAAGTAGAACTATGTTAAACTTTTACATTACATTACTTTTTCTATTATTGTTCAATATTTATTTAATATTCATTAAAGAACTGCTAATTTGAGATTGGGATATTTGTGATGCAACTAAAAATAACATTTTACAATAATGAAAATGTATAGCTCTGTTTTAAACTAGAATATATTTATAAGGAAACCAAAAATATAGTGAAATTCAAAGCTAATACATTTCCAGAGGAGAAAATAGAAAACATTCATAACTCCACTCATCAATTAATATTAATAGTCTTTGAGTTATCTCCTTCTACACCTTAGTGGAAAAAATAATATTTTTCCTAATACCATTTAACATTATATAAGCAGAATTTTTTCCATGTTAAAAGTTGAAAAATTCCCTTTTATTCCCATATGTTTCAACGTAACATTTCACTCTAATACCTTGTAGATCTATCACTCATAGCTATTTCAATGTCATTGGACATTTACTTACAAATTGTTCACTATTACAGATATGGTTGCAGTGGCCATATGGTCACACTAGCATTTCTATATTTAGAATCTTTCCTTAAGAATGAAAATCAATTTTGAACTTTGTGGATAGAGACAGTCTTGATTCTTGAAAACTGGGCATAGTTTACTCTTAGTCCATTCAGGCTACTTGACAAAGCTCTACAATGTAAGAGGCTTATACAAAGCAGACATGGTTTGCTGAGAGCAGCCATGTTTGTGCTACTAGGAAATCATGTGTCAGCTGCCTGGCACTTTCTCTTGAGATGTTGGCAGAGCTGTGACAGCTTGCTGGGAGCATTTAAAGTCCTTAGACCCCATCATTAAGCTCTGACTCTCCTCAGTTCCTGTATCATCATACTGATTAGCTAGCAACAAGAATTGTCAGGAAGGGATATCTAGGCCATCAAATGTGTTGAGTTCTCTTTGTCATTGGAAGTGTGGAACTCACACGTGAATAGATATGGCTCTGTAGAACAGACAGGAAAAAAGACATCTGAAACCATGAGGTACAGGAAGCATCACTCACAGTCTGGACTCTAATTATATAAGAATGTTCATTATATCTGATTATATAAGAATGTTCATTTAATACAGTTGATGCTCCCGTTAACAGAGTCTTGAACTATGATGTCAATGCTCTGTGGGAGGTGTGCTGTGGCAGGTGCCAGGATGTGACAGTGAAAATCTGTTTCCAAAATACAGTAATTTGGTAATTTCTTTCAAGAGCCTTTGAAAATTTCATTTCTAAAAACAAAATCAGACATGTGAAGAAAATCTTAAATATCAATTTAGTAAAATTTTCATAATAATAATAAAAATTGATCATCGATCTACTATTCCAACAGTGGTTATAGGTAAATAATGGTGTGTACACGTCAAAAAATATTGTGTAGGTCTTAAAGTTATGGGAAAATGCTAATTTTATAATGTGTCATGTTACTGTTACTGGGACAGAACACCTGAGATAACCAACTTAAAAAGAGGTAAAGTTTATTTTCCTCATGGTTTTCAAGTTCATAACCTTGAGCATTTGGCCCCATGACTCTTGGCCCTGTATTTTGGCAGCAGATTATTGTGGGGTGCATATGACAAAGCAAAGCTGCTTGGCTCCTGCTGGACAGAAATGAGAAAGAAGAGGGAGAGCAGAGTCCTGACCACTCAGGAGCCCTCTGTCAGTTACCTGAAGGCCACTCACCCTCCCTGGCCCTTGAAGGCCAGGCAGGGACTTAGCCTTCAGTACCTTGGTCCACACGGTTTGGAAAGCCCAGACCCAAGCTGGAGCACAAAATGGGAAAAAATGATAAATGTTTGTTGATTACCCAAAATTCTAACATTAACAAAGGTATTCAAATCATTTACGAAGATATACAGATTCCAGGAGAACATTACAAATGTGGAAATAAAATTAATTCAAAACTGGCATCAGGGAGCAAAATTCAAAGCTCTTGAGGCTTGTCCAGAGCAGATACACAGTTGTTTGTCTGAAACAAATATAAACTGTATCAGAACTACAAAGAAATGTGTCAGTGACATCCTCAGAACACTATGTGCTGCTGTACACAGCACCTTCCACAATCAACTTTATAAGAAAATAATAAGTTTCTCTGTCTTTTTGTTTGTTTTGGTCTTTTAAAGACAGGGTCCTTGAGCTCACTTTTGTAGCACAGGCTAGTCCCGAATGTGCCACCATGCCTGGCTTCCATGTCATCTTAAAATATTTACATATGCAGGAGAAATTACTACAGCAAAAAAATAAAATTATTTTTCCCATTTATTGTTTTCCTATAGAAAATCTTTGCTAATGTGGGAGAGCAGAGAGGTGATTCACATATTTTAGGGTACCTGTCAGAGCAGCTGAGCTCTGTGTAAAACTATCTCTAAATCAAGTTCTCAATGACTTTTGACTGACAATGAAGATATTCTGTCATCTTGACCCACAGTGTCCTTCTTAATTCATATAAAATGTGTGTATTTTGTATAAAATGTTATTCTATAAGGCCAAACAAAATGCCACAAAGGATGTATGCTATTACAAGAATCTGGAAGGGGCTAGGGCTCTCAGAAGTTTGAAGTAAGGGTGTGGGGTTGCACTCAGTGATCAGCACTTATTTTCTTTCTTTTTTTTTTTTGGTGTTATATCCAGCTCAGCCTGCCCTGGGGGTGGTGCTGGCGCAGACGTGGTGTCAGGGATTGAACTGTGTTCCCTGCAGTTGCCTACACTTTCCTAAGCAGCCACTTTAGACTGCTGAACCATCTTGCCAGCCCCAAGTAAGGGCTTATGTTCATGCTGTTATTTCACACTGGTATTTACGATTATACCGTGACCATTCTTAAAACTATCTTTTACCATCTAGAGAAACTACTGTCTTAGGACCATGATGGTGTGAAGAAATTTTCCAAAGCAAAAGGATTCATGCAGCTTGCCTCTTTTCTGCACTGCCTTGTCATATTGCAAATCAAATAAAGCTGCTACTTCGTTTTGCAGTGGGCCAGAGCCCTCCTCAGCAAGCCCCACAAGAACAACATGGGTGTTGTCTCTTTCACGTCACTGTAGCTTCCGATCTTGCTGATTTTCCAGCCCTGTTGAAAAAGTCCTTCTGCTACTCCAACCTCTAATAGCAAGACTTTCATGCTGCTCTCTCTCCTCCCCACATCCTTATAACTTTCTAAGTGCTGTCTGGGTCTAAAGCCAACATAATATAGTCTCAATTTTTTTTTTTGTAATGTTGTAGGTAGCTGAGTTAGATAGAAATATAGGCAATTAGACAGGGTCAGGCCCTCAAGGATGACTTGGAAGACTAGGTGACTTTACAACTAGAGACAGACACTCCCAGATTTCAAGACAAGAGTAAACAAAAGTGGGCCTGCGAGACGGCTCAGTGGTCTAAAGTGCCTGCAGAGGAAAGTTAAGGCAAGCGCTGCGACCCCTCCTTAATCCCGGGCACCACATGTTGTGCACCCCCAACCCAGGGCAGGGTGAGCCAGACATAAGACAAACAAATAAATGAAGTTTAAGAGAAATAAATTTTTTAAAAAAGTAAACAAAAGCAATTGATTACTTCCTTAAGGATGGGCATCAGGGATTGATATGTTAAATAAGTATCAATCACCATGAAAGAGCCTGGAAAGAGTCATGAGCCCAAGCCCAGCAGGAAGAGACCTTGCTCTGTCTTCTTGCTCACTTGCTATATGACTTGCTTTCCCATGGATCACAATTTTAGTCAATTTTACCTGAGCAATGGTGCTTGTTACCTCATTGGTTGACCACAGTTTTGTCCCATCTCATACGCACCTAAGCCAGTTCCCATGTCTTCTCCACAACCTTAGACCCGCCTCACCATATGGTTTTCCCCTATAAAATTCCCTGGAAGAGACAGCTTCCGGGGGAACATGTACTCAGGAACCCCCTACTGTCTTTCTCTCAGACAAGAGCTTTCTTTCCCTCATTAAGTATGTTCTGCTTATTACCTCCATTTGTTCCTAAAATTCTTTCTTTGGTTTTAGAGAACACAAACTCATCCCAGGCACTTTTCAGGTTGGGGATCGGTTTTCCGTATATCATTTGGAGGTTCCCTATTGGAGGTCACCACCTGAGATCAGTTTTTTCTTCCTGTATCAGTAACATTTCATTTCAGATACCAGCGAGCTGCATACTACATCTACTGCTGCATGCCAAATCCTTTCAAAGAATTTTGGTTTAAAACAACAACTTTTTCGGAGTTAGCTTTTGAACAGTGCTCCACAGAGACTACCTTTATCCATGTGGTACTACTGGCTGCCACAATTTATTGGATCCCCACACCCCAAAATTTAATGCACCCACACACTCAGTAGTGCATCCCTCCCAAGTCTGGCCTACTTGGGCCACCCAGAGTAGCTGATGGCTGGCTGAGTCTCTCTCTCTGCAGTTGTATAACTTTCAGGACTTTACACCTTCACCAGTTGGGACTTCTTTATGATGGCTCAGGATTCAAGTATAGCACACCTAGAAGCCCACAGGGCCCATTAAAAGTTAGCTCTGACACGTGGACTCTCCCATTTCACTGAATGCTATTAGTCAAAAACAAAGCACAAGGCTGGCTCAAATTAGAAAGAATAGCAAATCAACTTTGCTTTACAGTAGTAGTGGCCCCTTGTCTTCCAGGGTTTGTATACCAAGTGGTGAGGAAGTAGCTTGTGAACAATGGGTGTATGAATCATTTCAGAGTGTTGAGGGTGATGAACTCATTGTTGAATTGTTTTTTTCTTCAGAACCAGGGATTGAACTCAGGCCCTGAGCTTGCCAGGCAAGAGCTTATTCTACTGAGCTATCCCCCCAGGTCCTAAGGCTGATGTACTCATGCATCATGAGTGCAGTGGTAGAATCACTTCCATCCTGTGAATATAAACTTTGGGTGTAGACCTGAGGGACAGGAATCTTGCCCTCACCACTGATAGAAATGTCCCATGGAGAACACCAGGAGCCAGCCTGCTGCAGGCCTGGCATCAGGTTCACAGATCACCAAGAGAGCTAGGTCTGGCTGTGCTCTTCCAGGTCCCGAAGGAGGTGCATTCTGTAGTCCAGTAATTATGATAAGAGGTCTGCACTTATTCTCCCATCCAAGTACTAATCAGGCCCGACCCTGCTTAGCTTCCGAGATCAGACGAGATCGGGTGCGTTCAGGGTGGTATGGCCATAGACTGTACTTATTCTAAATGAAACAGAGCTCTGTGGAATTTTAGAATGTAAATAAAATATCACTGTAAGAGCCAGGGAGATGGCTCGTTAGAACAAGTGCTTGTCTGACAAATGCAAGATTCTTAATTCAATCCCCAGTACTTAAAATAAAATAAAATAAAATAAAATAGCACCACAGCAACCTGAATATCTGCCTTTTAATAAACAAATTGCCAAACTTCAGTTTCTAGATCTCTGGTAGGTAGATAAGCAAATTCCTAAATTTTTCTTATAAAAAAGAGGGAGAAAGTGAATTGTGAGGTCAAAAGAGACTATTTGTGAGTTACATGAGTAGGGGAAAGGAAAATAATTTCCAGGGATGCTGAAATTATGTTCACAAACTTGTCCAAGTACCGTGTCCTGCCCAGTCAAACTGGCTGACTCTGACATTTCACATCGTGAAGCTCTAGTGAGGTTTCAGTCTTTATGAGGTGGAGATAAACTGACCAGAATTTTTCTGGTCCATCTCCATAAAGATGATAATATTGTTGGAGACAGCTGAGTTAGGTAGAAATATTACAGTCAGTCACAGAGGGTTGGGCCCTCAAGGAGACAACATGGAGGATAAGGCCTTGCAATTGTGGGAAAGACAGACACTCCTGCTGTGGCCTCACAACTGTGGGAAGGCCTAGAGAGAACAGAGTAGACAAACGCAGCCACATACTGCCCTAGGGATGGGCATCAGGGATTGATAGTCTAAACAGGTATCAGTCACCTTGAAAAAGCCAGGAATCTCAACCCAACAGGGAAAGGCCCTGTTCTGTATTCATACCTGCTGGCTCCAAGATCCTGATTTAATCAATTTTACCTGAGCAATTGTACTTATAACTGTACAGCTTATAGTTTTGTCTCCTCTCATGTGTGAGTTCCTATGTTTTCCACCTTACCTCCTGATTTTGCTCTGTAAAAATCCCTGGCAAAGGCAGATCCCTGAGCATCCTGCTTGGGTCCCCTTCTGTTTCTCTCTAGGACAGAAGCATTCTTCCACCAATGAATAAATTTTGCTCTTAACCATCATTGTTCCTAAAAGTCATTCTTTGGTTTTACAGAACACAAAGTCATCCCAGTTATCCCAGTGAAAGATAACTACATCAATATGTGTGTATGTGTGTGTATGTCTGTGTGCGTGGGCGGGTGTGGGGGGGTGTATTCAAAAACAGATTCTGCATCATGCTTTGACTAAGAGAATGAAAACTACAGCTGGGTGTGGTGGCACACGCCTGTAATCCCAGCACACGGGAGGCGGAGGCAGGAGGATTGGTGCAAGTTCGAGACCAGCCTGGGCTACAAAAGTGAGCTTAAGGCCCATCTCAACTGCATAGCGAGACCCTGTCTCAAAAAAAAAAAAAAAAAAAAAAAACTACAGAGCTTCTTCCTAGTGAAGCACTCTCATTAATGCCAGTGAATAAAGATTTTTCTTTGATTGATTCATGCTTGTTCTCAGAATAGATAGATTTAGCTTTCTCTATTTGTTAAAATATATTTATGAAAATCTGGAAAGAAATCTCTATAGTTCTTCAGAATTACTCACTAGTCATTGATATGAAGCTTGAAGAGTAAGACCTTTTCAAGTGCTCTTTTTTAAAATAATGTTTTAAAGTGTTTAAATTTTAATAGTTTCAAGTGTTTTTAAATTTTATTTAAGCTGGGTGTGGTGGCACAGGCCTGTAATCCCAGCTCTTGGGGGGCTGAGGTAGGATTGGTGTGAGTTTGAGACTAGCTTGGGCTACAAAAGTGAGTCCAAGGCCAGCTGGAACTGTATAGCAAGACCCTGTCTCAAAAAGACAAAATAAATAAATAAATAGATAGATAGATAGATAGATAGATAGATAAGTAAATAAATAAATAAATTATATTTAAGTATTGCTAAATTTATAATTAATTTTAAAATATTTTAAAGAGAATTTTTAAAGTATTTTAAAAGAGAATTTTAACAAAGTAAAAAAAGTTAGACTTCATACATAATTTCACTAAACAAAATTATAGGAATTCAATAATCATTGTTATATTACATACTATTGCCTTCAAATTAGCTGTTCAAATTACCAGATATAAGCATTGCAAAAAAATTTAAAAGGAGAGAAAAATTTTGAGCATTAACTACCCTTTTTAGAATGTGGAACATAAAGAAGCAAAATATTTCAGGTCTCTGCAAGCCTGCAACTCTGGCTGTCCATAGCATGCAAGCAGGTAGAGTAAAATGGACATAAACACAGCAAAGCTATGTGTGCATATGGAGAAAGTACGTGGGTTGTACAATTTTCATGCCTGTGTTTCCTTCTTAATATTGGACCATGAGCACTGTCCCAGGCCGTAGCGCAGGCTTCACACGTCGTGGCAGCGCTCTGTGCGCCTGCTTCACGTCAGCGCTCTCACTGAACTCCACTGCCGTTGGCCTCCCTGTGCTGAACCCAGCAGCTTTCTGCGGGAACTGGCCGTGCCTTAAGCCTGCCTGCACTTTTGAAGCTATGGGTCCTTTTGGAGTTAGGACGATAATCTTTCATACTTGAGTAAAAAGTATTTTTTTTTTGGGGGGGGGAGCAGAATAGCGTTTAAAAAGCAGACATTTGGGACTTCTATTTGAATTTACAGGGGTTACAAGTACATGTACACCATTTGTCAACTGTGCACTTTCTACTCATCCTTAGCTGTAGCCCTTGCTGACATTCCAGTTCTAAAACTCCAGTCTGAGATGCTGTCACAGCAATTGGTCTGTGGACTTGGGACTGAAATGCATGGCACAGGAAAGGACATTCTCAGGACCGGAAAGAATTTGTCCTTTATCCACTCCTGTCAGTTCTTCAAAACCAAACAAACAAAAGCACATATCATATTTCCCAGCCATTTGTGCCTGTTTCTCTATACTTAGGAATGAAAGCAAATTAAAACATCACATTTCATAATAAACTTCTTCACTTTTGAAGTGATGAAAATGAACTGTGGGAGCTGTGAAATCAAAGGAGGAAGCCAGGGCTGTTGCTATCCAGATGGTGTCAGCTGCTGCAGGAGACACATTCTGGAAGCGCAAGGGGAGTTGGGTCAGCAGTGGCATATGGTGTCCCTATCACAGCATGAACTACTTGGCAACAGAATAGCTATGCACTTAAACACAGCTCAGGAGCAAGGCGTGAGCCTGTGCCAGGGCAAGGGCTCCCCCTACTCGGACTAAAATCCTGAGAAGCAGCTGCTGTCTGCAGACACCCAGCTGCCCACCCCACCCTGCTGAGCATTCCTTCATCCCTTTCATTCATGTGGTTGTGGTTTGGTAACTAAACACAAAGAAATGAAAATAAATAATAACAGACTTTGAAATGTACAAGTCAGGGGCTGGGGAAACAACTCGGTAGAATAAGCGCTTGCCTGGCAAGCACAAGGGAATAAGTTTAATCTCCAGTCCTGCCAATAAATAAATAAATAAATAAATCAACAAACAAATAATGTACAAGTCAGCAAAGCCAGACAGAATTTAATTTAATCCTCTGGGAGGCAATATAGCAGTGGGCTTTACTGATCTGAGTTATAAAAAATAACCTTGACAGTGGGGACTCTCAAATATCAGCTTGCATGAGAATAACTTAGAGGAATATCTTCAGATTCTCTTCTTCAGGCTCCATTTGTTGGTACTGTAAGTTAAGAGGTTAGAGAATGCCCAGGAATCTGCATTTTAAGTAAGTCTCTAAGTGTTTTGCTTTATATTCAGTGATCTAAAATCATAACTTAAAAAACTATCTAGAATGTAGACCACAGACGCATGAGGAAGAAGAAGTCACTCATTAATGGTCTTCTCCCTAAGACGTGGGAGAATCAGCCTCGCAGGTTTATTGGGAACAACAAAGTACTTTTGACTAGGTAGGCAGGTCTTATACTACTATGAGACATGAATTTTTTTCTGAAGTTTGAATTGATGCATAAAATACATAATTTTCTATCTGCAAGAAAGAGCCTGAAATTCTAGAGCAGTCTGGAAGACAAATGTTTGCACCTTATGTTTTGATCCTTACGGTAACTCAAAAACTGGTGAGTTTATCAGCAAATTGCAGTTCCAAAGTATTTGTTTCCTAGTGTTGTCAAAGCATGTTCTGAGTATTTCTCATAGTTCTGACACTGATATTCTACCATCACAATTTCAGCCACGTCCGAATAATACTCATACTAGGTTTTTGATGTTTTCCTGAAAGGTATGCACTGTTTATTAGTTCTATTGGGCAATTTTTATTGTCATTTTCAGTGAAAAACTACCACTTCTTTAATAAATATCAAGTCAATGGAGCACAAATGAAACGACAAGCAAAGGCTGTCACTGAATGGACCTGGGTCGGGCTGCTTCCTAAGGCTAGCACTCTAAGGCCCTTTTTCGTTTTTTGTTTTTTTTTTTTCTTGTTTCAGAACTTTTGTTTGTTAGTTTATTGTTTATGGCGGGCTCAGCCTGCCCTGAGGGCAGGGCTGGTGCAGCTTGTGGTGCCAGGGATGGAACCACGGTCCCTGCAGCCGCCTACGCTTTCCTAAGCATAAGGTCCTTTTTTAATTTGATGAAAATGGAGTTTGGCTAGTGCTGGTCCCACTGTCACAGGTCTTACATTCACAACTTCTACTTCCTGCTTGATGTCATCTGGAGATTTGAAGAGACCCAAAAATTACTTCTGAGTGATTTAATATTAATGTCCTGTTTTTGTAGCACAACTATTACTGGAAGAGTCAGAGTTTGGGAAAAATCCAGGCTACCTTTATCTCTATCATTATCATCACCAATATATTCATATTGTAAATTTGATTGTGACATTTGTATGAGAATATAAATCGGCACACTTGAATCTATGAGACAGAAAGTAATGCTAAACTCTAAACTCTTTACTGTTTCTAACCCAGAAAGTCTTCATTGCTGTTTTGAAATCTCTATGGTAATTCCTACAGAAAGAAAGAAGATACCTATAAAATTTTATGTTCCAAAAGTGTGTGTTCTGGTGTTTTATGATTCAGATGATAAATTTTTGCATGACTGTGCATTCCATAAAGTTATGTACTTTTCCAGAAATTTATTGAGAAGTATTTAATAGAGTTCACCTATTTCAAGATACAAAGATTTGTAGCAAATTTACCAAGAAATGCAGTCATTATCGTAAATCATTTCCAGAGTGTTTTTTTTTTCATCCCAGTAAGATTCCATCTGCCCATTTACTGTTATCGCCTGCCCTCCTCCATAGGCAACAGTTAATGTAGTTCCTGTCTATGTAAACTTTTCATTTTCTAGAAATTCCATATAACTGAAATTATTCAAATATTGTCTTTTTTTTTTTTTTTTTTTTTTTTTTTTTTTTTTTTTTTTCTTTTTGAGACAGGGTCTTCTTATGCAGTTCAGGCTGGCCATGAGCTCACTTTTGTAGCCCAGGCTGATCTCAAACTTGCACTGATCCTCCTGCCGCAGCCTCCCAAATGCTGGAATTACAGGTGTGCACCACCATGCCCAGCTTCAAATATTGTCTTACGTTCAGCTTTGGCATTTTGTCCAATCGTAGCTTATAGCAGTAAATTCTTCCTTTTTGCTTATGAGAATTTTAACAGACATGCTATATTTTGCTTATCCATTCAGTAACTGCCACAAATCAGTACGGCTATCAGTGGCCCTGGGTCAGAAAAGGGTGAGGGGATTTAGAAAATGAAGACAAGAGATGAAAGCTGAGGTCAGATGGACGCTCTTTCCAGATCGGAAAAGAGCCCTGGACAATCCCTAGGGGCATTTATTTATGCACTGGAGAGGCTGATGTCAATTTCAACCTCTCTGCCTAGCCACCAGCTTGCAAGCTAGAATGATAACTTTATGTGGCTTGAGGAGCTCCCTGTTCTCCTAATGGCTTTGCATTAACCCCACAGATGTGATCAATTTCCAGGTTCAGCTGTTCCCAACAAGAAGCTGGTAGATAGGTATGTCATGTCCTCTTTCTTGGTTATTGTAAATAGTACCTCTGCGAACATTCATATACATGACATGTGTAATACCTTTGCTTGTTTTTAATATATAACTAAATGTGGAATGACTGGGTCATATCTATATTTACCATTTAAGAAACTGCTTAATCATTTTCCAAAGTGGCTGTATTATTTTGTACTACTAGCAAAGCATGGGTGTCCTAATTTTTATTCTAACAATTCTCATAAAATGAGAAGATGAAATCACATCTTACTTAAGTTTTAGGGTCCATTTCTCTAATGACTACTGATAGTGAATATCTTTTTATATTAAGATATACCCTCTTAAGAAGATACATGGTTTTTGAATATTAGACTTTTCTGGTTGCCTTCATAATTCCTGGTAAGAAATAGTTATAAAAAAATACCCATAGAACTAACAATAATAACTTGAAGATATCTATTTACAATAGATATCTATTTATAATTGAGAAAATGTCTACTGTATCATGGCATATGCATCTTTATACCCACATGAGTTTCACTTTGCTTATTCACTTAAAACTTTGTGTTCATAAAGTAAGACTTGCATGCAGAGCTAGGATCTGAACCCAAAGAAAGTAGACAACTTCATGAATCTTGGTCACCTTTATTATCCCTACCATCGACTATACTATATTCACTTCATTAATTTTTTGAAAAAATTAATAAAAGAAACATATTTTAAGTATATTTGCTAAATAAGAGATTGATAGTACTTCTGATCTCCCTAAAAGTAGAAAATTCATGTACTTATACTCATGATGAGAATTTAGGAAATTTAAAAATTGTTATGTTTCAAAATAACTTGTAAAATCCCATTAACGTGCTATTTTTATCTTTGAAGGCACACATCGAGCCATTGTGCAAAGTCATAATTCTATGCATAGATTTTTAATTTCATAAAAGCCATTGCTCATAGGACTATTACATATTAGCTATTGCAACACAACAATACAAGTGTGCAACTTAAAGGATGGGTTTATTTTGGCTCGTGATCTGGGGAATTCAGCCCATAGTTCGTTGACACTAAGGCGGAACATCATGGTGGAGGAAAGTGGCTCACAGCATGGTACTCTGAAATAGAAAGGGTGAGCCAGACACAAGAATACATCATTGCAGGTTAGACCTTGGTGGCCCACTGCCAAGTATTTTTAATTTAGCAGTAAATTATTCAGCCAGGATCTCATCAACAGATTGCTCCATTGATGGGTATAGCATCCTGGTGATCCACTCAGCTTCTAGCAGTAACCCCTCCAAATCCATGAGTGGTTGGAGGTACTAAGCTATAATAAGTACCTCTATTTTCTAATTCTAAGATGCTCTCAGGAATATGAGTACACTCAAAGTACACTAGATTTTGACATGAAGCAATTTGGTAACAACATAGTAAACAAAAACAAACCAAAATGAAACAAAACAAAGTCTTGCTCATCTTAATAAAATCTGGCTCATCACTTTCTCCACTTACTCTGGCTTCCCTCCAAAATGGTCTAAATAGAAAACAGTGTTGTAATACACAGTCTGTATATGTGACGAGAACAGGTCACACCTAACAAAGCACGATAGTGTTTTAATGAGAGAGCAATGATCAAAATGTCACTAAACTTTTGAAATGTTTTTGTGCCCTCTTCTAACCTATAAACCACATTTACCAGTTAGAATGTTTTGGTCCTTTCTATCATCCTTTCCACGCATTAAGACTACCCCATGCTGCAATGAGAGGCTATTGAGCTATTCAGAGAAGGTCCAAGTTCTGGATAGGCTCACTTTTGAATTCCTGTAACAGCATGAGTTAGAAATTCAACAATGTAAAACCAGGCCCCTATGTAGCCATATCCTGTATAAGGCACACCGCGTTGTTCCTACCTTATAATATTAGAAAATATAAAATTTCTAAAAAAGGTCATTCTCATCTTTCACGGATTTTACCAGAATTGGGTAATTACAATTCACCAAATCTGTGATGGTTATGGAAGGAAATGGGTAACACAATAGACACTGGTTATTGCTGGGGATGTATAAATATACTTTACTTACTACTTAGTTCTGTTAGCTAGAAAGATTACTGGTGAGGTTTGGCTATATTTTATTTTAATATAGTAATATAAAGCATCTATGTGAATTTGAAACACTATTAGTGGAGTTAAAAATGTTTCCTTAAGCAGAAATGTACTATACTTCCAGGCCATCAGGATGTCAGTGGTGCTTTTCTGGAAAGCCTTGTGCTACATATCTGAAATCCCTCAAGGTTGATTGCTGAAATATTATGCAGGTTGTATTTCTTTTGTTCTTCTTGAAATTTTGTATGCAGAGCTTAGTGAATGAAAAGATACATAGGTAGAAGAAATAAAATTGGAAAGTAACTCCTCAATATAGCCAACACTTCTCTGGTTTTGTTTAAACAAGTTCACTGATGTTTGTCAGTATTTTTTTTTTTTTTTTTTTTTTTTTTTTTTTTTTTTTTTTTTTTTTTTTTTTTTTTTTTTGGTTTGGTCCTGGGAATTGAACTCAGGACCTTGTGTTTTCCAGGCAGGCACTTAGGCCACTCAGATATATATCCCAGGCCCTTGTTTGCCAATATTTTGAAGATCACATGAACCTGAAATTACAGCCAATATTACCTCAAATCCTTGGTATCATGAAAACAAGAAAGGCCTGTGCAGTAATGTCTCCAGCATATATATGACCAATGGAAAGATGAAAGCTAGGAGAGGCACATCAACTCTGAGTGAACATATCAGTGAAGAGCTAATTTTTTTTTTCCAATTCTTTTATTGTTTAAATTTAACAATGGTTATATTACATATTTTCATCATCGGATCAGTTTAGATTAATACATATAGGTATATAAGATTGATCAAACAACTAAACATTAACCTTTCTAAATCCACATTACTTTTTTTTTTTTTCTTTTCCCCCTTTTTTTCTTTGAAAGTTGACATATTACA
>PVJA010011578.1:0-23532 GCA_004027025.1 Myocastor coypus
AAAAAAAAAAAAAAAAAAAAAGGAAACACGGGAATAAATCAATGAATAAAACAGTGATAAAGGGATGGATAGATGCATGAGTGAAAGGATGCGCTGGTGGCCGGGGTCGTGAAAGTGCTCGGCATTTCTGGCCTGGAGGCCTCAGCGACATCTGTTATAGCAAATATTTGCTGCTCTTCGGTGCTTTTGAGCCCATCATGCTGGTCTAGCATCTTCATGACCTGCATCTTTGTGTCAAGGAGCTGAAAGAGCAGATGGAAGCGTTTGCTTTTTAAAATCAAATCTTATTTTGAATTGCCAAAGGTCAGAGTGGTAAACCAGGAGCATAAATCAGCCCTTGCACTTTTCTGTATTAGCACTTGGTCATCTGAATAGGGTGCTTTCATTGACTTGTGGGGACGGCTTGCTCGGCCTTGCGGGCCCTCAAGGGCACAGAAGGAGCCATGCACCCACTCACCCACTCACTCATCCACTTATCCACGCCTCTGTCTTTCCTCAGTCCCTCTCTCTATTCAACTTGGTCATTAGAGAAAGAATTTTGAGTTCTTTTGAATGTATTTAGTACAGGGTCTGCCGGGGTCTCACTGCACAGATTAGATTCCTAGTGATCTTTCCGCTTTCAACCTCCCAAGGGTTGGGATTACAGATGTGCACCGCCATGCCTGGTCTCAATCCCTGTCTCACCAGGGATCGAATCCCAGTCCCTGAGTCTGCCTAAGCAGGCACTTTAGGACGCTGAGCTATTTGGCCAGCCCTAGAATTTTGGCATTTTGGTAAACGTGAGTTCTGACTGGATTTGTGACTACCGACAGTGTGTCTTCGGGACAGGGGTGCATCTTTCCAAGACCTACTATGGAAAGTGAATCTGGCCGTTGAACCTCTCAGGAATGTTGTGCTCGTTAAATGAGTTAATATGCGGCAAGCACTTTGTATTGCACCGCGTACAGAGTCAGTGCTCAATAAATGTTTGCTCCTATTATAAGCCCCCTAATACATAAATTCCTTCTCTCATCAAATATTTATTGAGCTCCTCTTGAGTAGCAGACCCAGACTGGGTAAAATACACTTCCTTCCTTTTAAGGTCTTGCAGTCAGTTGAGTTTGACAGAGACTTAGGTCAATAATTAGAAAAGCCTCCAGCAGATTTAATGGCAGAGTATAAGAAGTCTCAGGATGGAGACGACAATGGCTTACTTGCTGTGAGGGGACAGGTGGCATGCCTGAAGGGCTGTGGTCTAATTGTGCGGGGCAGACAATGTTGGCCTTATCAAGGTGTTTTAGGATAGGAAGCGCGGTGGCTTCCTTGGTGGCAGTGTGGGTGGGCTGCAGGTAGGTGGGCATTCGGGAACGTGGCAAATCCAATCCAAAGTCAGTTTCAGCTGACGTGGGCCCTAAGCAGGCCTGGTTCAAAATGAAGAAGAAAGATCTGGAAGGGGATTCCAGATACCTTCTGTTCCAAGGCGCTACCTGGAGGCCTGGCGGACTTGGAACCTCGTGGCCTAGGGAAGAGCCTAGAACTAGCAGTAATTTGTAATTAGTGGTATAAACAGAAGAGAGACTAGTGCTTTCTCCTTGAGCCCACCAGGGTGACAGCTCTGGAGGGTGCATGTGTACATCTCTGCCATCAGGACAGGTCTCCTTTCTTTATCACCAGAGCCATAGCTAAGTGTTTATGGCCGAGTTATAAATCCCCGCCACATGGATTTCTCGCTGGAACTGCTGACTCAACCTTAACTTTCGCAGCGCAAATGGTGCCACAATAAAATGTATATATCAAAGTTGTGGCAACTCTAAAGGTCTTGGAAAATCGAGTTGACACTGCAGTATGTTTCCTTGAGATAAGGTGAGGATTTACGTGCATAAATAGAATTGTGCGGGCTGAGGAGCGTAACTGGCACTTTGGGGCGTTGAGATTTGGGGCTCTTTTGTCCTTGATCCTCCTGGAAGACTTCCCTTCCCATTCTGGGGATGGGGGCAGTCTCACTTTTTCACTCCTACTCTGGCTTTGTACAGAGACGTGCATTCTGAGGGTCTCTTTGGTAGGTTCCCCTCCAAAGAGCTTTTTCAAGCCAACTCAATTCAAGCTGAGAACTTTTTCAAGCTGCTCCTCTATAAAAGACATTTAGCTGTGGACCCAGAATCGAGAGTGAATAAGATACTCTGACTTGGGTGAGCTCACAGTCTAGCCTGGGAGATAGTTTCCTGGATTTATTCATTCAGTAAATATATTTGAAATGCCTGTCATGTGCCAATAAGGGTGGCAGCCTTAGAACAGTAAACACGTGAGGTTTTCACCCTCAATGACTTTGTGCTGGAGTGGCAGAAGATAGGCAATAAGACACGTAAGCCTGCAGAATAAATGCAAAAATAGTGGTTTTCCTTGTGGAATCTCCCAAGGGACACATTTATTCCTGCCTACAAAAGTTAGTAAATAAGGACAGAAGGGAAACACTGGAGTGGCGTGCTGGTAATCACAATACACGCCCACCCCAGATCCAGAGCGTTGCCTTCCAGCGTTTTAGCTGCCTGTGGCCAGCCACACCATGGAAACAGTAAGCAGGAAAAAAACAAAACAAACAAACAGACAAAAAAAGGAATAGAAGAATTCTTAAACTTCAAGTGGCATGCTCTTGAGAGTAGCAGAGTGAGATTTCATGTCCTTTTTCTTGCCCGCTGCCTGACCAGAATCAGCTCTTGGTCCAGCATGTCCGTGCTGTATATCTTACCCTCCCGTTAATCAATCAGTAGGACAACACTTGGCATGTTAGGAATTCAGTACTCTCTGAAGTTTCGGGCATTTCCTGGAGGCTCCATGCCAGAGCACCTGTGCACAAGGGGGGAGGGCACTACAATTGTTGACTGAGAAAATACACACGGGTGTGAACATAAAAGGCGCTCTTAAGGCTGGCAAGATAGCTCAGCAGTCTAAGCGTCTGCCTAGGCAAGCGCAGAGACCCGGGTTCAATCCCCAGTACCACATGCCATGCTGCTTTTGTCCTGGGCTCACTGAGCTGGCCGCCAGGACTGGGCTGCTGGCACAGGCCTACAATCCCAGTGCTGGGGAGGCTGAGACAGGAGGATCACTGTGAGTCTGAGCTGCATAGGGAGAGCCTGTGTCAAGTAAATGAATAAATATTTTTTAAAAATGTTTTTTGTTTTCTTTTGCTTTGTTTAAAAAATAAAAGGTTCTCTAGGTGTCCCTTCGTGTGACTGGTATCTCAGAGGTGAGCTTGGAGTTATCTCCCAGGGTAGAGACCCTCCAGAGCATTCCTAATGAAATACCACGAATCTTAGGTTTTAAGCCACAGAGAAACAGGTGGAATGCTTGTCTTAATTAAAGGTTGCATTGACTGCCGCGGAGACATGGGTGTCTCCAGAGCATAGCAGAGGGCTGGGGAGACAGGAGCTCGGGGTCTGATTTCAGGGGCTTAGGAGGGAAGTTTGCTGAGGGAGTGGTGGCGGAGACAGAGGCGGCAGGAGGTCAGAGGCATCTGTATGTTGGACATGCAGCAGGTCCCGCCGACCTTGACACTGCAGCCGTTCCTTTCTGAGCTCATGGGTGTCTTCCTTGCCTGATTTTGAAGGGTATCATCACGTGAATTGAGTACTGAAATGTCGAGTCTCATCAGGGACCCACCTGTCACCTTGTCACAGTGCAGCAGCACAGCTGGGCCATCCAAGGCATACAGAAATAAGGCAGAAGTCGAGTGCACAGAAGGACCGAGAGATACCCTGACCCTAGCAGTCGGCATTTGCACTCCTCCAAGTGTTTGAGCAGGGTTGCTCCGTGGGCGTGGCATTCCCTGGAAATGCACCCGCGGTGCTCACGTCCTGCATTGTGAAGTGGGCATTTTTAATATTGATCCCTCGAAATCCAACAGGCCTCATCGATTTTCACAGGACTTGGAAGAAAGACTGTGATAAACCAGTGACTCTTGTAGCTTCATCAGCCCAAAGGACATGACTTATTTTCCTCTTGCTTGAACTTTTCTTGGCTTCCTGGGAAGATAACTTATTTTTATTTCTGTCTTTATTTCTTTATTTTGTATCAGCCTGTATTAAAGTCCTATAAATAACCTTAGAGACACTCGGAACAGATTCATCTAATTTTCCTTTAGTTATCCTAAGCGGGAAGAGATGTGTGTCTGTGATAGAAAAGGGGGGGGGGTAGAATGAATCATAGGTGTGGAGGGGGAGGCAGGGAACCTTCTGGCATCTGCGGCAGAGTATCTGATTTTCCAAGGTTGGCAGACAGCACAGGCTTACCCTGGCGGAGTCTGCTTGGAGCTACTGACACCTGCCACAGCAGAATGCAGAGGGAACCAAGAAACCAAGTGATGGTCCAGGGTGGGTCAAGTTGAAAGTGATGCGTTGCATATTATCTTCGGCATGTGATGCACTTACTTGGTTAGGCCATGGACTGGTTGGTTGCACTTCACATAGTTTATTTTACATTTGAGAAGATATAGTGGTCAAAGTAGGTGGAGATCCGAGAGCAGCAGTTTAACTTTGGGCGTTGGGACGTAACATCTGTTGTCTGACGTGCAGCCCTTGTTCTGGAAGCTTGGGCTAGAACGGCTGCACGGACGAGGCGGCAAGGACAAGAGCCTTCGCTTGGCTGCCTGGGACATGGGGAAGGTGACACAGAGAAGACGCACTTTCAGGTTTAAAAGTCCAGGAGCAGAAGAGTTGTGAGTGTCTTGGGTGCATCTTGCTGGACATGGTATGGCATGGCATTTCGTGGCAAAACCATATTGTCAGTTAAGTATCTGAAATCCCAGCGCAGATGGAGCACAGAAGGCGTGCAGAGCGAATTCCTCAGAGAGGAGACCCACGAGCACTCAGGAGGGCATTAGAGTCCAGCCAAGGGGACCTGGAGGCACAGCAGGTGCTTCTGTCGAAAGGATGAAGGAGAGAACATCTAGAGCGAAGTCCAGCTGGCCAACGTGTTTGGGCAGTGAGGCTGCTCTAGGTGTCCAAGGCAGCGGTGTAGGCGACCTCCTGCTTTGCCAGCCCCACCTGAGGTTGGTGCCCTTGTCCTCCCTGCTCAGGATTTCTTCATGCTGAGCATTAGAGCCCGGCGTCTCAACCCCAGCATGGACGCAGATCAGCTAGAAACGCTGCTAACGTGCAGACTCTCCCTTAGCAGATCGGGTGTCGGCCCGGAAGTTTTGCATTTCTGGGAGTATCCCAGCGTTCTGCAGACTAGCTTTAAGAAGTTAAGGAGGAGAGGGGTCCTCCGAGAGCAGACATGGCCGCAAGGAGCTCGGGGGCATCACTGGCACGGGCGGATGGGCAGATGTGGCCTGGGAGAGTGCGTCCCCACTGAGAGGACGTTTAACCGAGACTCGCTGTGTTTGTATAAACCAAGTCCGTTCGCGCTTCCAGCAACACTGACGACCTGGCTGTGTCAGTCATTAGCTCCTTTGAACAAATGAGCGAAATTAGACAATGTGCCTTGGCTCCTTGAGCAGGAGCGCTAGCTCGCGGAGGTCAGCGCAGGCTCAGATGCCAGGATGCCGGAAGAAGATGATGCGCAGGCATCAGTCAGGCAGAGCCCATTCTCCAGAGGGCTTGGGCGCCCTGGTGCTACTTAGCAGCAGTGAGGATCAGAGCTGTCACTGAGGCCCCTCTATGAAGACGGTCTCATGTATACATCAGGGTCTCATCTGGCTTAAAAGACACAAAACACCAGAAGTTGCCCAAGGCCTACCTACATTCTACAAACATTAACTGTTTGCAAGACTTGGAAAGCTCTCTGTAAAGAGTCAGATAATAAATATTCCATTCTCTAGAGTTCAAAAGTTCTCTGTTCCAGAGACCTCAGTCTGCTGCTTGTTGTTGTGTGGTGCTGGGCCTTGAACTCGGAGCCTTGTGAGTGCTGAGTGCAAGCTCTACTGCTAAGCTACGCCTCTGCCCCATTTTCCTGTTGTAAGATGAAGACACTAGAGACAAATAAATGAGAGCATGTGGCTGTTTCCCAGGAAAACTCCATTTAGAATAAAGCGGGGAAAGGGTTGGGACTGGCGCAGCCATAGTTTGGAGCCTTGGCGTTGGATATTATCATAGTCCGATTGTTAGAAAGAGGCATGCACAACCAGAGGTCTGCAGAGACAGCCTGGGGAGAAAAATAGATCAAGCTCCTTGCTACAGATGGGGCATTGTTTAATTCACCTCCAAGAGCACATAATGCTCCTACCCTGCCTAGTCTGAGTGGCTTATCTCACTGAAATGGGGAATAAAACAAAATAATTATAGGTAACTTAATGTGCAGTGATATTGGACTCTGGTAACGGAGCTGTTAGGGCCAATAAATACTGACATTTCTGCCGTGTGTTTGTCTTGAGAAATATGAAAACATCCTCTCAGAAGCTCAGAAATTACAGAATACATCTCTCTGAGGCAGAGTCCACCTGATAAGCATTCTCAGTCAAGGAAGGCCGAGCCACCGTGGGCTATTTGCAGAGCCGAGAGCACTTGCAGGAAGCTCAGAAGCAGCCCCCTCCCGTGGATGCCCGTCCGCTCCATTTAGGAGTAAAGCTAGGAAGGAGCCAGGCCTGAGCAGAGGTACTGAAGAGCGGGGTGGGAGAGCCTGTCGGTGTGCAGTAGCTGGGGTACCCTGGGAGCTGGCCTCAGAGGATGTAATGGTTGAGCGAGGTGGGTGGGCGAACCCCTGGAATTCTCTTCTCGTCCCCGTATCTCCCTCCTCAGCCACTAGGGAAGTACAGAAGCCGACAGGTCTCGTTTTTCTTGGTTTTTCTCCTGTGTGTTTTACTGACCTCTGTTTCCCCTGGGCTTGGCGTATGGAAGGGCTCAGCAACTATATCGAATGAACAAGTGAGAGACCGAGGGAGTGAATGGCACCCTATACCTACCTCAGTGCAGCAGGGAAGGGAAGACGGGAACGGGGAGAAAAGCATGATTTGCATGTGCAGAAGCTTCCAGAAGGTCTCAGCTAAGAGGGCCGTTCGTTCCGAAGGTCTCAGGTTGACAGAGGAAAGGAAGTGGTCACGGCAGAGAGGGGGAATACTTGTCCCCGCCACCTGGCTCAGAGGCAGCGGGAGTGGTGTGGAGAGCGCCTTACCTAGGAGAGTGCCTGCGCCCCTGAGAGCATCTGCCCCTGGATCCGTCCTGCAGCGGTAGCCGCAGGACCTGAGCTTCCCCTCCCTTGCTTCTCAGGCCCTGCTATGAACTCTGTCTCCTTTCTCTCATTTCTCACTGTGTCCCCTCCTCTCGGAAGACTTTTGAACCCCTTTCCCATGGCCAATTCTTGTCATACTGCTGAGCTAAAAGTCACACCTTCAAAAAGGAAGATGAGGTTCGCAGGTGGTCTGTCGCTGGCCGTGCATTCCCTCCTGGGCCAAGGCTTCTCGCGCCACCCTGAGGTCACCTGACCGCTTGCCAGATCCTTCCTCAGAGCATCAGCCCGGCAGAAGGTGGCCCAGGTCTGTTATCTCCTTTGACACCATGACCCCCTGACACGCCCTGTGTCCACGCAGCGCTGTGGGATCGTGCAGGATGGGTCCCGAGTCTCTGTCATCCTGAGAAGCATTGCTGGATGGTGCAAGAGGTTTTGGGGTTCCCCTGTAGCTGGGCCTGAACTGACACTGAGCTCAGATGCGTCATTTGCCCCTGCGGGATGAGGGGACGATGATCGGCAGGCGATGCGTTTGTTTGTTGGGTGTTCCGTGTTGACACCAGTGATGGAAAGATGAATGAAGTATTGTTCTTCCACGGATCCACGGATCCACGCCACACCGGAAGAAAAGGACACATAAATAGGCAGCTGCACAGTATCAACCTGGGGATACTGGTCTGTTTGGGACGTTCTGAGAGTGGGTGGCAGCTCAGAGGTTGCAATAGCAGTGTCCGATCTTGGCGGCATAAATGACAGATGGTGTGATATGGTTGAAAGGTGGATTCCGGGTGGATGGGTCCAGGGCCGGAGCTTTCCTGACCCATTCCCAGTCGAGGCTGACAGCAGCAGGTGGCCTGCGCTATGATCTGAATATCTATCGGCTCCTGAAGTGGACACATAAACGCCTCATCCCCAGGAGACGGTGTTAAGAGATGTCCCTCGGGGAGGTGGCGAGGATGCCAGGGGAGCCCCCAGACGGAGGGAGTGTGTCCCTGGATGGAAGTAGCCCTAGAACAGCAGCCAGGAATCTGCCGTCCCCTCGAGCGGCCCCTGGCTGCGGAGTGGTGAGAAGTTCCCAGCACTCCCTCTGTGTCACCTAGTTACAGTCTCTTCTTGCAGCCCTAGAATGCACCACGGTGGTCTGTTAGCCCCGCTTTGGACAGGAAGCGCTTCACAAAGATGCTGATGACCGTAGCTTGGGTGAAGGCTGCCAAGCACAGAGAGACTTGTCCTGAAGAGGAAAAGAGGAGGTGATCAGGCCAGAATACAATGGCAGGGCCGTGTGTGTGTTGTATATGTGTATGAGGAGTGTGTGCATGAGTGTATTTGTGTGTGTGTGTGTGTGTGTGAGAGAGAGAGAGAGAGGTGTACCTATGTATGTGTGGAGTAGGTGTTGTATATGTCTATATGTGTTTGTGAATTTGAGTGTACTGGGTGGTATGAGTTTGTGGTTGTGTGGCGAGTGTGTAGGTGTGTAGAGTGTCTGGGTGTGGTTAGTACATATGAGAAGTGTGTGGGTGTACTGTGTAGGCATGTGTTGTGTGTGGGGTGTATATATGTGTGGTTTGTGTCTGTGTCGATGTGTGTGGCTCGGGGGTATGTGCGTGAGCTATGTAGATGTGTGTTGTGTGTTGTGTGTTGTGTGTAGGGTGTGCATTGTAGGGGATTCATGCCTATCTGAGGTGGGTGTGAGTTAGGTCTGTGAATGTGCGGGTGGGAGGTGTGTGTGGTGGCGCACGTGCGCTGTGCGTCCGTGTGTCTGCGAGGGCTACCAGCAAGGCTCCAGGCTGCCTAGTAGCTGCGGACATCCCGCCTGATGCTGGGAACGGCTGGGGGTTGGGCGGCACAGATACCCGGTCGCAAGGGGCTCTTGCGTGTGGAGCTGAGGGCCTGCAGTGGCTGGAGGCGACCGCGAGCTGTGGAGCCGCGTTGCAGGGGCAGTCACGCCGTGCGTGCTTTCTGCCGCGCCTTCGTAGCGCACACTGATGACACCCACCGTATGGAGTTAGTCCACGCCCACAGCGCATCTTCATTTAGAAAGATCACTTCGCGGACAGGCTGACAGTTCACTGCTTTTCCAAAAACATCTTTTATAATTAAAATTGAATGGCAGCCCTTGTAAAGCAGGGTGTCTCAGCTTTGGCACTACTGACACCTGGCCCGATGTCTGTGTGACGGGGCTGTTGTAGGCACTAGGATGCATTTAGAACTCAGGCTTCCAATGGCAATCGCTGAGCCATGACCATCAGAAACGCCTCCCAACCTGGCCAGATGTCTGCGGGGGTGCAAAACACCCCGCGGCCGTGAACTCAAGCTCTGCACCACGCGATGCTTCGCGCTTCTTTGTATTCTCTTCTTGGAAGCCCAGATCCTTCAAATATTCAGCAGCCCCCTGGACTCCTGCAAAGTTCCGTGGCAGAGGCTCACCTCAGAGCTGGATCGATCCGCTGCCGAGCTACTCCTCTGAAGCAGCGGTGAGGAGCAGAGGCTGGCCTGGAGTGAGAAACCCAGACACAGCTGCTTATAAATTCCGTTTTAAAATAAAAAGAATGGTCTGCCTCTGCCTTCAGTTTCCTTCTCAGGATACATAAGGAGTTGCTAAGGAAAATACAGTCACATAATGAAAATACCAAGTCTTTGGCATCTGTAGATGTGTTTGGATTTCTAAGAATATGCTGAAGGTAAAATCGTACCCAAATTAAACTGCTGCTGATGATACTGAGCTTCCAGTAATTTCCTGTGCGTTGTGATACCTGCTCAGGATGCGTGGCTGAATTTTTTTTTTTATGTGTCCTAAACTGATGTCTCCCATTTATTCTGTCTTGAAATTTTCCAGGTGATTTTGCATAAGCATAGAATGTCGTGTGAAGAAATACTACTGTGAAAATAGAAATGCATGACGAAACCATGTTCTTGCTCAGGGCTTTCTATCCTGGAATGCAACCGGCACTTGTAGTGATCCTCCTGGTTTCAGCCTCCCCAGTGCTGGGATGACAGGTGTGCGCCACCATGCTGGGTCGTGGTGGTTGGCTCAGTGACCCCAGGGGCAGGGCTGGCACAGCATGTGGTATTAGGGATCAAACCCGGGTCGTTGCACTTGCCTAAGAAGGCACTTAGGCCGCTGAGTTATCTCTGCAGCCCCCAGGTTTGATTCTTGAATGTGGATATCACTGCCCTCTTTGGATCAACTCTGTGACCTGGTGCAAAGTATTTAACCTACTGGAGTCTCAGCGTCTGCATTATAAAGAGGAATGATTCTTCTGCATAGAGCTTAACCCTGTTTTAAGCGGGGCTGTCTAGCCTAGCAGTGTCTCAATAAAGATTGTTGTATTGCTGCTCTCCTGAAACAGACTAACCCATGGATTGGGTCGGTGAACTGTAGACAGTGCAGATTGGCTTCTTAGGGCTCAGTGCTCAGTGCTCTATATGTGTTGAGAGTCCAGAGGAGATGTTTTGCTTACAGCAGCTCAATTCATCATAGCTAAATCTTCGAAACAGCACAAAGGAACATCAGCTGAGGAATGGTTAAAAAAAAGATGTGGCATTTTTAGACACTGGGGTACGACTCAGCTATTAAAAATGTAAACTTGAGACCTTCATAGGTTAATGGAGGCAGGAAGAGAGCAGATTCCTTAGTGAAATAAATCAGCCCCATGTGTGGTAACATTTTATTGTCCCCCAAGTGTAAGAACCTGAAAGAGTAAAATCTGAAGGGTAGGATAGAACTTGTGACAGGGAAAGAACTTGTTCAAAGGGAAGGAACAATTGAGATGAGAGAAAGGAGAAAAAAAGAGAGGATACATATATATATATATATAAACACACACACACACACACACATATATATGCATTCATATATATGTATATATATGGGTATATATAAAGGATATATACATGAATACCTTGGATAATTTCACTGCTGGTTTTTACTGGTCTATTGAAAGGAACAGTTAATGCTTCCATATTTTTCTCTTTTTAACTTTTTTTTTAAACTAATTTTCCATGCTTCTATGTGGTAATCAACTAATTGGAAGGTAACAATATACAATATAACAACCACTGTTGAACTCGTATCAATTTGTTTAGTGAAATCCTGTATAATTTCTAATTTTTTGTACTATTTTTGTTCTCTTTAAAAAAATAACTCATCCACACTGAAATAAAAGTTATGTGTGAGCCTTTGGGACAGGCTAGAGTATGTTTACCACAGCCATACTGCCAGACCCGCTGGGTATACTCTGCCCAGCCTTCCACACCCGGGCTTCGACCTTTGCTGTATGTGTGAGGTCAACATCTGAAATTACCTGACTTCCTTGATAGCAGACAGGGGCTTCTGTAATCTGTAGCAATTTCTTTTCACTGGCCAATCTTTCAAGCAACATACTTCACCTTTATTGACAAACTCCACATACCTTAAAAAAATAAAACAAACAGAAAAGACACAGAATTGTTTGAGAAAAAAAAAAAAAAAAAAAAAAAAAAAAAAAAAAAAAAAAAAAAAAAAAAAAAAAAAAAAAAAAAAAAAAAAAAAAAAAAAAAAAAAAAAAAAAAAAAAAAAAAAAAAAAAAAAAAAAAACCTTTGCCCTGGGCTATGAATTTATTGATTCCTGCCAAGCACACTTACCCTAAGATCTCCAGATCTTGTGATCAGATTGAGGCACACTTTTGACACAGGATGGGAGGGGGTATTGTTTGTGGACCTGGTGGCTGAGATCAAATTTGTTTTACCTTTCCAAAGACATATAATAATAGCAATCCAACAGAGCACACATTGTTGGATGGATTAGATTGCACCAGCTTCTGATAATACAAATACTGTAGAGCAGTGTTTGTAGGAGAATTAAGATGTAATACAGTGGTGTACTGCCTTGGGGTTTATTTGGTCCACCAAGTAGTATCAACATGCAAAAGAGTGCACTTTGCTGTCAACAGATTATAGAGGAGAGGAGGAAACTGACCCTCTATGCATTATAAAGCAGATGAGATTCATTCCATTGCTACTTAATTGTATTTATTGGGTCTTCATGGTAGCCAGCGAGGAGCACCATGGGTAATGGGAGTGCGGAGCGCGAAGCCCCGTGTGAGCGTAGGCGGCAGGAAGCGGTCTGGTACACACGCATGTGCAGCCCTCGAGCGAGAGCTCTGCAGGGGCAGAGGGCAGGAGCAGTGTAGGCAGAGAGTGGCGAGGAGGTGCTGGGGTGACCTTTGAGATCTACGGATGCGTCCTTAGGAGAACTCTGAGGCCGGGGTGGTGAAGCGTGAGAGTTGCTTTCCAGGCAGAGGGAAGTTGCTGAGACAGAAAAGCAGATGGTTCATTTGAGGGAGGGAGAGAAATCTAATGCGGGTAGATCTGAGGTGCACAGGGAGGGGGAGCATGGCCAGTACAGGGGCGGGAGGTGGCGTTGTGTTAGGGGAGCCAGCCAGAGTGACACAGTATGGGTCTCTGACGACCTCCTGTCCCGCTGTGAGGACTGCAGGGCCAGGTTAACACCTTCCTCCGTGGTTTCTGAGAACTGTCCTGATAGAGACAAGCGATGCCTTTTAGGAGGCATTATTATGGGAGCGGGGTAAAGAAAACGGGGATGTGAGGGACTGGGGCGAGATCCTCAGGAATTGTTTGACTGTCTTTGAGCTTGAAATGCCTATTAGGTACCTAAGTAGGGTACTTGAGCAAACAGCTGTATCTATGTAGTTCTACTGTAGGCTTTTGGAGTCACGTTTTTGGTGTGTTTTATTTTATTTTATTTATTTATTTATTTATTTATTTATTTATTTTTTTGTGGGACCGGGGTTCAAACTCACGACCTTGCACTTGCCCAGCAGGCACTTGTGCCTCGGAGCCATCTCCCCAGCTACCTGGTGTGTTTTATTTTAAAGATAATGAAAAATGAGAAAATTAGAGACCATATAGAATTTCAAAAAGCAAGATGGTAGGAATGCAGCAGTGGTCGTTATATTGCGTATTGTTGTCTTAACAGTTAATACTGAACTTTTTTGGCCAATTCTGCCTGCTTATTTCTGCTAGTCTGGAGTAACTGTCAGTCAGTGGTATTTATGCCAGGGGACGTGATAATGTCACTGAAGGTGTAGTGCAGGGTGAGAAGGATCCAGGCCTACGCAGTGGGAAATTCCAGAGTGGAAAGACAGGCTGTAAAGCTGAGAGGAAGTGGCCAACGGTGGGTGCCAGAGTGGTGAGGACGCCGGGGCTGCTGTAGGCGCAGACGGAAGACGGCGCCCAGAAGGAAAGGTTAGCATGGGTGCCAGGAGCCAGTGGAAGGCCGGAGAAGATGGGACCTCAAAAGTGTTCTGCTCTCCGGGCAGCAGCTACAGGGCATCGTACGGAAAGAGTCCATACCTGAGCAGGAGCTAAAGAACAGAATGTGTGAGTTAACATCAGCATCTAAACAAGACTTCCTGGAAGGATGGGCACAAAGAGGACTGGAGAGAGAGGGGCCCAGGGCCTCTCACTAGGCTGCCTGGAAGCCATGAGCTGCACATCTGTAAAGCGGAGAGCGTGGATCTGAGGGGACTTCTGCTACATCTGCATGCCGGCGTCCGGGCCTCTCTCTAGTCTACTGCCTTTGATTTCTCCTAATGGAAATGATGTTTCATGTCATAGCTGATAATACGATTATTCTCACCTACGCTGTTCTTCTGATTGTCAACGCTCATCGAGTCCTGCCTGGCTCCATCCTTGCACCCCTCTAATCTGTGACTTCCAGTGAGCAGCGGTCTACTGGGATCCCTCTTAAGTAAGTTATATCATCCTCGAGTGAGATTACGGCTTCCCATTTGGCTCTGTGAAACCCACACTTGTGTTGCCTCCACGGGGCCACACCCACGTGCGCAAGCGAAGCGTCCGACTTGGTCTCGTACCACGCTTGCTTCGTGTGTTCTTCACATACGCCGGTCTCCTTGCCCTTCCGACCCTGGTATTCTCAGATCCCGGGATCTTCTGCAGAGCGCATCGGGCTCAGAGCTTGGCATGTCCGACTCGAGCATCTCTAGGACTTGTGCCTTCACTTACTTTAGGTCCATGTAGTCGGACATGCCTGGGATGCCGTCTCGAACAGCCCTGCCCCTCTTAGCCCTTTGCCCCGGATCCTTAGTGTCATCCAGATATCACTGTACTTTATGTGTGTGCATGAGGGGTGCTGGGCGTGGAACCCAGGCCTGCAGGTGGAGCCACTGTGTCTTTTTTTTTTTTTTTTAGGTTTTACTGAGCTGCTGAATTTTCCAGGCTGGACTTGAACTTGCAGCTCTCTTGCCTCATCCTCCCACAGTGCTGGAGTTACAGGCTCACACCACCATATAATGAGCTAATACTATACACTGTACCCTAATGTTGATCACATTCATTTCTTCTTTGAACTACTTTAAGGAAAAGAGCGGCTTCCCTTCTCCTTGTTGACTATTGTACCCGTAACATGTAGGTAGTAACCAGCACTCCCAAGTCAACTATGGAAGGAGCGAAGAGGAGAAGGCAGTGCTGACTGTGTTCTGGAATCCTCTGTGTTTCCTAAGTCCACGAATGGCATTCAGAACCCACTCGCATTTGCTGAGCTCTTCCTGGGGGCCAGTTATCATAGCTTGAATTCTTTTCGCCCATTATTCTTGTAAGGGGGCAGTCCTGTCTCTATTTCACAAAGGAGCAAACTAAGATTCGGAAGACTTTAATGATCTGTCCCGGCTGACCAGGAAATAAATCGCAAAGCTCAGTTTTGGATTTGAGATTAAATTGAGCTGATAGCAGGGACTTTACTGGCTGGGGTGAGGGGTCCCTTATCAAGGTGCACAGTGGAAAAAGGTCTAGAGAAGGAGAGAAGAAATCAGTGCTGCTTTCCTTTACAGAGAACACAAGGTGTTTTCAAAACACTGACCTATGTACAATTGAGCTTTCTGGTCACCCCATTGATAAGAGAGATTCCTGATGCCTATTCTAGACCTCTGTATGCCTGACAATTCGACCAATTCTGGCCTTTTCTTCCATTACACTGGATGCTGGCAATTTCTTTCTCAGCTCTAAATTTTGATCACAGAAACTAGTATAAGCTCATGGCTTTGGGTCCCTTGTAGCTTCTGCTATCTCAAGGTATCTTCATATTGTTCAGCTATTTTTGTCTTCTGACTTTTTCTTCTCTGCTTACTGGTTGCAGTGATCTTAATTCCTGCTTACTCGCCCACTCAGCTTAAATATTAAATTTGAATCACCATTGTGATGGTATTAAGAGGAGTGCAGGGGCAGTCAGTTGGGGTTGGTGTCACCATTCTAGGGTCCCAGAGAGCTTCTTGTTCTTGGCACCACAGGAGGCCACAACAAGGGGACATCTCTGAGCCCAGAAGCAAGACCTCCCTGCACACTACTGGCATACCAACGTCCCGATCTTCCATGCCTCATCTTTAGAGCCTCGAGAAAGAAATTTCCGTCATTTGCACACTAACCCAGCCAGTGATATTCTGTGCTAGAATGTAAACAAAGAAAGACATAAATCCATCAAAAAATGTTGACAGCTGGGCAGGGGGACAGGAGTCTGTAACCCAGCACTCTGGAAGGCAGCAGCGAGGGGATTGCAAGCTCAGGCCAGCCTGAGAAACCTGTCTCAACATCTAAAAAATAATTTAAAAATTTTTAAAGGCTGGGAATGTTGCTCAGTGCAAAGGTTCTGGCTTCCATCTCCAATACATAGGTAGATAGGTAGGCAGGTAGGTAGGTAGGCAGGTGACAGACAGACAGACAGGAGAGGACTGTGTATTCTACAAGTACTTATTGAGCAATTACTGTGGCTTGGGCCTGGCCCTAACATGTTTGGTACCTGGTACTCTGGCCTTCAGAATGATAATAGCTGGTAAGCAGTGTACTTACCTGGTCTTGGAGGCAGCAATATCAGACCTTCTAGGAGCTCGTTTTGGAAATGCTAGGTCACGGCGTGCACCCAGACCTGCTGCGTTTCTGCCTCTGAGCCTGCACCCCAGAACACTGTGCTTCAACAAGCTTCGTGGATGCTGCGTTTGCCCATGATCACGTAGGAGCCTTGCCGAAGGCTCCCCTGTGGCTGTGCACCTGACCCTGGGCCGCTCAGCGGTGATGAGCAGGCAGAGACACCGGGCAGGTTTCTTCAGAAGGCCTGGCTAGAGGACCAGGCCTCGTACGTGTGCTGTGAATATCTCTGATGAAAGCAAAATTTCTTGATGACCACAGCACCTATCCTTAAAAGTTGGATTTTCTCACTCTGGCTCATGAAGTTTTCCAACCTTGTTTTCATTCCTCTTGTTTCTCTCTACACGCTGGTACAAAGCTGTGTAGAGAGAATTTCAAACAGGTATTCTAGGATGCCTCTCTAAATTCTGATTTTTTTGTTTTTGTTTCTCTCTCTCTCTCTCTCTCTCTCTCTCTCTCTCTCTCTCTCTCTCTCCTTGTTCTTTTCTAGAAGTTCTGCCCAGGAGGTAGCAGGGTTTCTTGTGAATTTTTCATTCGGAAGGAAGAGCCGGTGCTAATTGGAACCTGCTCCTGCTACTCCAGGCAGCATTCTGTCTTGGTTGTACCTAGACCTATTGAATGCGTTCGCTCAGCCCAGCTTGCCTGCTCCTCGCCAGCCTCCCTCTGTCCACGCCGGAGAGCGCGAGGCTGGCTCGCTGAACCTTCTGATGTCTACTCGACAGGGACTGCCTAGGGGAATCCCGCTGCCGGCAAGCCTGGACATCTATCAGAGAGCAAAAGATTTTTGGCAGAAGAGGAGGGAACGGATTTCTAAAACCAAATCAATTTTTTTTTTTTTTTTTGGCTTGTTTATTTTCCACACTCAGGCTCACCATGCTGTGTTTACCTGCACCCTCTGGCTCTGCATTTACCTTCCAAAGTTAAAAATGAAAAGAAATAATCACACTGAGGCTAGCACTTGGGAAACAAAAGTTGGGCGTAGATGATGTCCCGCTTCCAGTCTGCAGAGAAGGATCCAGCGTGCAACGCTGACTTTCAATTCTGTTCATGAATTACTCGATTCGTTCGTTCAATAAGTAAATATTTATTGAGCTGCACTTGAGGCATGCGTCTGCATCCGTGGTAGGCCGTCACATCGGTCTTGCATAAGCACATCCTATTGGCGTTTTCTGCGAATGTCACCCTGATGTCTCCATTGGGGCATCTCCTACTTACCCATGGCATCAGCTCGGCCACAGTGGTGCCTCAAAAGGTTTCCATTTTCGGCTTCTCCGCGGAGCATCGAGATCAATAACCCAAACGTTTCCTTGACATCTTTGCTTGGATATTTACATGCATCTCACATTCATCTTGCTCAGGGACTAAGATCAAAACTTTTCCATGCACACTGGTTCTGTGCTGGTGTTTACTGTCTTAGTGAAATGACACGATCAACTGTCTCGGTTACTCCTCTCCCAATCCTGGGACAAATACCCGACACCCAAAAATGAGGGAGGGAAAGGTTTATTTGGCTCCTAGTCGCTGGAGGGTTCAATCTGTACCCAGCTGGCTCCAAGGCAGAGTGGCATGTGGCAGAGGGCAACCTTTTGACGGTGGTGGCAAAGAGCAGAGAGCAAAGGGAGTGCTGGCAGCTGAGGAGCTAGCGGGCCTCTGTCCCCTCTTTACATTGTAATGCAGATTACCTGCCCCAGGGCAGCGCAGCATCCACACCCACAATAATCACTCACAAGCCCCAGAAGCTGCTCCATGATCGCATCAGGCTTTTGGGGGACAACTAGACACATACCATAACACCAACCATCCAGTTGCTTAGGGGAAATCTGAGCACTATCTTCGAGCTGCTTGCTTCTTTGTTCACCACATCCTGCCAATTTTACCCCTTCAGTATTTCATTTGCAGTCTTCCTTTCATAACTTATTGATCTAGCTAAGGTCAAGGTCCCTGTCTTCTGCCTTTTAAAGATAGCCACAGCTTTTGATCTGTGTCTTTTAGCCAGTGAGACCCTGGACCAATTCATTGTCCATCCTCCACTCAGGGGATTCCTACAGAATCCCAAACTGGAGTTACATCTCAACTAAAAGTCGTTCAGATACTTACTTTTCCTCTGGAGATCATTAGTATTATTTACTAACAGTAACTGGTATTAATTTGGTACAAGTTTTTTTTTTTTTTTTTTAAGTATTTTAATTCATTATCTTATATTAACTCCAAGCCAAACTCCTTGCATGGCCATAACAACTGTGGACATGGCTCTACCTGGACTCTTCTCGCTTGTCTTTGCATTTATGATTTCCATACCGCCAGCTGCCCCTCCCTCGTGAGGTGCCTGCCCTTCTCAAGTTGGACTTGGTGACCTTGCTTACTGAAACGATCTTGCCAGTTCTGGATGGGTCTCTGGATGGACGAGCTACGAATCTCTGCCAACCTGAGCAGTGAAGACCACACTCTCTGGCCTGAGAGGACAGCAAGCTGTGGTGCTGATTTTGATTCTGACTTGGTCAGGCCATTCTTGGACTTGGGATACCTGGAGTAGAATGAGATCCATCTTCAAATTGCTTATGCAGACATGTGCTAAAAGCATATATGACCTCTAACCTAGGTCCTGGGAATAGAATGGAATTTGAGGTCAGTCACACCCGTCTCTCTAGACCAGATGTCAATGTTGTGGAGTTAAATACGCAGCTTCTACTTTTGCAGGGGCTAAGGTTCAGTGCCCAACCCGGACAGCCCACATTGCTTTCATCAGCTCTAAATTCTGTGGCCGGCTCACCTCATCAGTCTGACTGAGGCCAAGAATGCAAGCAGTCACCCAAAAGGATCAGGCAACAGAGTACACCCTTCCGATAGGGCAGAAGGTGGGGCGGTCGGAAGAGAAACGCTTACCATGCCAGAAGTTCTGAATAATGCCGCTCCTGGCCTTTGCTTGCTCATCTTTAGAAGCTTTCCGAGCGCCTTGATTTCTCCCAGCTTGGTTCCTGCACGGAGAGCTTGAAGTTCAGTGTCACAGATCACACTGGGATGCTCTCGACACATAAACCGAATGTAACCCCAATTCTAAGGATCTGGGGATTAAGCAGGAAACCCTCGTGTGTCCTTTCAGCAAAGACGCTGCAAATCCCCTAAGCAGCAGTGAAGAGGGAGCTTCCACGGGGGAGCACCAGGGAAATCAAACAGTTGGCTGTGCTCTCATGTCCTCCATGGGGACTCGGGGCTTCAATAGTGCGCTCAGATGTGTCTTTTGCAAATGCGGCCATGAACGCAAGAGCGCATGCCTGACAGCAGAGGCCAGGCGCTGCCGGGGATGGGACAGTGCGTTGATGCCCCTGCCTGCCCCATGGGAGTGAGGGGGGGACCTTTCAGCCAGCCTTCTCGCCCACCACCCCACTTCTGCTTCCTCCTTCCATGTTGCTGGCCCCTGCTCAGGAAAGCCCTGACCCCTCTCTGCGGTTGCTCCGAGGCCAGGCTCTGCCTGGGTGGAGGTCACATCCTTCCTCTCTGTGCTGAACACATCTCACCCTGAAGGTGCCGGTTTGCACCAACTCTGCGAACTTATCCTGACACGTTATGGGATCGTCTGTGCGTATAAAGAACTCGCTCCCTGTAAGTGTCCCAGGAGGCGATTTCGGCAAATTTACAAAGGAAGCCCAATATCATCGTCGCCTCATTCAGCCTATTTCCTTTTTGTCTGTAAGATCTTTCGTGCTGTTTCCAACCATTTCTCACTCAGCCACCCTGCCCTCTCTGGTCAACTACTTACCTGTCTTCACTAATTTGCTGCTCTGTGAGCTCAGCGCTCCCCCAGCAGAGTCCATTTGTCTCCGATGAGTCCAACATCTCTTACACTTAATTGTTGCGTGACCTGGTGTCTACTATGTGTGTCTCTTTCACTACCGACACCACTGTCTTAGCCTGGGAACTCAGTAGAACCCCTGCTTGTGAACCAAGAGCACAGCGACGTGTGTGTGAGTGGACAGCGGCATCTGTTAAGCTCGCAGCTTGGTCTGGCTCCACCTGCCATTACCGTTTGTTTTAAAATACAGTAGCTAACTTCTACTGCCTACATACCACGTGCTGGGGACCTTGTTGGCTTCTTTCTTTCTTTTCATGCACTTCGTGCAGGGTCTACAGGGTCTGACTACACAGGTCAGACTCACAGTGATCCTCCTGCTTTAATCCTCCCAGGCACTGGGATTACAAGCACATGCTACCATACCCTGTCTCGATCGCTGTCTCAGTGCACCCGGGACACTGGACCAGCCCTGCACACTGGGGATTGAACCCGGTCCCGGCGTCTGCCTAAGTAGGTGCTTTAATCCACTGAGCTATCTGGCATGTGCCTGCTTATTTAATCTCCACAACAATTGAAATAGTGACTGTCGCTGTTGACACTATGGAAACGATGGTAAGAGAGGAGAAAGACCTGCACGAGGTAAGCGACAGGGGAGCCAGACCCGAGACCTGCCTTTACTGAGCCTGGAAGTCCGCTCTGTTAACCCCAAAGTCTGCAGGGCTGTCTCTTCGCTGACGCTGCAGCCACAGGACCGTGGGCAACGCCTTCCCTGCCGTTCGTGTGGGTCTGTACCATTGAGAGTCCAGTTTGACTTGGTCAGGGAACAACCTGTTGGCCTTTGCTCTAGGGTCCCCCGAAGGGACCGGGGCTACTCAGAGTATTTGGAGGGCTTTGACGCATTCAGTGCAAAGCCATTTGATCTTCTTGGTCAGCTCAGTCCGAGCCATGCTTTCCTCGCCACTGTTTTCTTGAAAGCAATAGCTCAGCAACATATGAAGTAAAATAATGAACTTAACATTTGCAGAGCATTGCTGTGCAGGGGGGCATTGCCTGGGTGCTTGCTAGAAAAGCTAAAGGGGCTCTTTGGAGTCATTAAGGATTTAGGAACAGTTAGAAGCAAGGGAAAAATATGGGGTGGGGTTGCTGTAGTTTGACTTCTTGTGGTTCTGGCGCTGGCCAGAGGTGAACTCTCTTGGGTGGAAGCTACAGGAGGAGACTAAGTTTTCTGGAGTGCGCTGGGGGAGATCTTGCCTGTGAAGCTATCTTGGCAGCTTTAGCTGTGGTGACGGAGCTTAACTGTTGCACTGTCCATGGGCAGGGGATGGGCGGGAGCGCAGTAAGCCCAGCGGAAGACAGCAGGGGGCTGGCAAGGACGGTGGTGGGTGCAGGGGATGGCGCCGCTCTTCAGCGAGTAGCTACTCTAGGGCCCCAGATTACTGTGCTTTTATTTTTCCCATGCCTTCTTTGATTTTTCAAAACAAGTGAGAAGGCCAGTGTTTATTAAAATCCTCCCATAGTTTCACCTATTCGATCCGTCTATTGCGTAAGTGGCTGTCGACCACTGCCTGTGTCCTAGGTCTTCTTCTACATGATAAAGACGTAGCTGACCATCGAATACAAAACTTTCCAGAATATGTGCAATGAGTGGATCATATTTTCCGGTCTGATTCAGTTCCTGGTCTTTGACTTCAAAACAGAGACTTGAAGTAAGATTTATGCTTTATGTGTTTAGTACAGGGTCTACAGGGTCTCACTATGTAGATCAGACTCGTAGTGGTTCTCCTGTGTTCAGCCCCCCAGGTGCTGGGATTACAGGCAAGTGCCACCATGCTCAGTTTCAGTCCCCCTCCCAGCGTGTCCCGGGGGCGGGGCCAGCATGGCGCACTGGGGATCGAATCCTGGGCACTGCGCTCTGCCAAAGCAGGCACTTTAGTTTACTGAGCTATCTGGTTGGCCCTCAATTAAGATTTTAAATTTTACTACCAACACATGTTAAGTGCTTATGTGTCAAAACAACTCATTGTACCCCGTCATACAAAGGATACTACATGTCAGTTAAAACAAAATAATGCTTTAAGACACCTTGAGGTCACTTGTTGGTACTGTGGCTTAAGGTAAGTGACTTCTCTCAAACTTAATTTGTTCTACAAATAAGGATTTAAAAAATGAGGAATTCATGGTGGAAAAATGAAGGTCAAAGAAATATTGTGCGCTTGGATTCGGCAGACCGAGCTCAACGGTGTCCTGGTTTTTTCTGTAAGTGATATGGCGCAGCACTGGAGTTCAGGGTCTGGTTGGGCTGGGCTCTGCAGCCAAAATAAATAACCCCAGAGTTCAGTGGCAGCAGCAGTGAGCAGGTGGGGTGTCTCCCTTGCTGTGTCCCAGTTGTGGTTGGGCTGGTGTGATCACCGAAGTTCTGCCCTGGCTGACAGTGTAGCCACTGTCCACAAGGCACGGGAGTCAGTGTGAGAGTCTTGAATCGTGCCGTCTCTCTTACATCTTCTGCTGAGGACCGGGTCCTTTCTCTCTGCTTTGGCTCTGCTGGTCCATAAGTATCACAAATCACACTCCAAAGGGCCTGGAAGAGTGGCCTGGATTTGCGACGATGGAGCTCTAGAAAGAAGTTGCAGCTGAAATCCAGAGGGAGCCACCCCGAAGAACCACCCCTCTGGCTGGTATTGCTCTGTCTTAGGGCTTCATAGCCGTAGGATGTACTGGCAGAGGTCCCTTTCTGCCTCTGACCCTCACTCAGTTCTCTCTTGTGTTGGGAGGTCAAGGACTTGAAGCTTTCGCAAGATTATTACTCAGGAAGAAGAAAGCCTTGAGGCTGGGGAGAGAGCTCAGCAGTCTAAACACCTGCCTGGCAAGAGCAAGGATCTGGATTTGATCCCTGGTACCACATGCCAGGCAAGTCCCAAAACCAGGTGCAGTAATGCACACTTGTACTCCCAGTACCGAGACAGGAGGATCACCAAGTCTGAGCTTCATAGTGAGACCCTGTACCAAATTAATTAATTAAGTAACTAAAAAAAGAGAAAAAAAGCCTTTAAAATGCATAGCTGGGATCCTCTGCGTGCCATGGCTGGCCACACCCTCCAGGGCATACTGAGACAGCCACTGAGACTGGGCATGGTGGCACTCGCCTGTAATCCCAGCGCTTGGGAGGCGGAAAACAGGAGGATCGTTACAGGTCTGATCTGTGCGGTGAGACCCTGTAGACTCTGTACTAAATACATTTTAAAAAGAAAAAAATAGTTGTACCAACAGACACGATTCTTCCTTTATTTCTTGTCCCTGCACCATGGCTGCTGTGCCTCCTTTCGGCCAGTGGGGGCGCTCTTCTGTTCTCGGCCGCCTCTCCTCCCCAAAACAGCTAACAATCCTCCTCGTGCCCCAGGCGCACGGCTTTTGGTCGCTCAGGTAATACATTTTTATTTCCTTGCGGGAACGAGGCCTAAAAATAGACGAAGTGCAGGGCATAAGCGATAACCATTCGATGTATTGACCCAGCCGTGAGTTTATCTTGGTGAAATTCAGATTTGCTCTTTATTCCTGAAAGCAGAAGCACCTTCGATGGGCAGTTATGGCGGCATTACCGGGACCATTTGGCAATAAAATGTGACTGACTTCATTATATAGGACGAGGACAAGAAATAGCTGATCTTAA
>PVJA010011578.1:23632-54478 GCA_004027025.1 Myocastor coypus
CGGGCCCCCCCCCCCCCCCCCCGGCAGCTATTGCTGTCTCTTCAGGTCTTTGCAGCTCTGAGACGCAAGGGCAGAGGCTGCCTCAGTGTGTCCAGAGGGTGGATGGTGGGAAAGTAATTTCCCAGAGGGTGGCATGCGCTTGGGTTCCACAGATTGCGTTTCCCTGCAGCAGAAGTTTTGCAAAGCAAGGGACCAAAGCTGTGTTGAAAGTTTGTCTCACTTCTCTCTACTGTCTATTTTCCACCCTCTGAGGACTTTGTAAAAGTTTTCTAATTATTAATTCTTTATTGCCGTTCTGCCTGCTTTTTTTCTTTCTTTTTTTTTTTTTTTTTATCAGAGAGGAAGGGTAGTACTGGTCATTTTTGGTACCTGCTTTTTGCCAGGACACGTGACTACATTCTGGATAGCTTTCCAGTTGCTGGGGTGGAACACCCAACACCTACACCTTTCGGAAGGTCTTCATGTTGGCTTATAGCGTCAGAGGATGCAGTCCTTGGCCAGCTGGATTTTCAAGGGTGAAACTTCATGGCAGAAAAGGGAGGCATGGTAGAGCAGAGCAGCTCTCTCTTTAGGGTGGCCAGAAAGCAGAACACAGGGGAAGGGTGGCTCAGAGGAAGGGGTCTGGGCTCAGGTAAAGTTCCCAACATCATGGCCCTGTGACCCACCCAGCCACATGCAGAAGTGTGCTTTTCTACTCAAGATGCTCATCAGGATTAAGTCTCACACTGGAGATGCTGCCTCAGACAAGGGACAGGAGTCACTGACGAGGCTCCGTGATACGCCAAGCCAGGCACGGCACTCAACACTGCACGGTCCATCCGGTCATGTGTCACAAACTGGATGGGAGGCATTTCTGCCCTTCTCCCGTTACCCAGCAGAAACCATGATGCTGCGGAAGGTGGCGGGACTCCTTCAAGGAGGGACAGCCCTTGAGTGGCAGAATTGGCCTTTCAACCTGGTGCCCAAACCCAGCATCCTCCCATCATTCCAGAAAAAGACCAAGATGTAATCATTTTCTGCAACAATGGAAGAAAGGGGCCAGTCTCCGACTCCATGGGTCTGTCCCGCTTCTCCTTTCCTCTGCGGGCACCTCTGATGGGTAATGGCAGGGCTACTGTCTGTTTGATTCAGGCATCTGCTTCTAGAGATTTCCATCTCACCTTGCCAGAGAGACTCGGAAGTGGTCCACATCCTACAGCTCTGGCTCCTCATATTTTGCTTTGGAGTCTGCTTCCTCTCCTTAAAGCTGCTTGCTGTCTACCTATCTTGTGCTCCGACACCCAGCTCTCAGGCAGTCTCATTAAACTGGCTTTAATTACTTATGTGGAGGCGAAGAGATAGAAGCTTCCCGTGCCTCTTCACCGCGGCCTTTATTGATTGGCTGTTGAGAGGTTTCTGTTAGACAGCGGATTAGAAAAGGTTAGTTTCCCTAATTCTTGAGCACTCTTCCTGGTGATAATTGGCTCCCAGATGAAGCCTCATTCCAAATGCAGGCATCTCCCCACAGCTTTTTCCACCTTCGGTTACATTTGAAGTGAGGTTTAGCACCGTTGGAAAAAAAAAAAAGTCTGCTATTTCTACTATTCCTTGGAGCAGGAAACAAAATTTAGATGCCATCATGAAGGCTGACCCCACTTTATAAACTCTGGCAGTTGTCACAAGGCTTTTACATGTCATGTTTTATCTGCTTGTCTCCTCTGTCAACCTCCAGGAGGGTAAAGCTCAGCTGGTTGTCCCAGAGCCTGCGAATATGTTTGCATTTCTCTTAAAAAAAAAAAAAAAAGGTCCAAATAATTTCTGAGATTCCTTTTGGCCTTGAGACTCTTCGTTTATTCCTGGAAGAAGGAGTAGCTTCTGAGGTAGGTATGTTGGTGACTGCCATCACAAACTTTTGATGGAACCCAGGCGGTTCATGTTGGGTAGGAGAAGTCTCACTCTCACCTGGGACTAGAGAGCTGGCAGAGCTTCCAAAACCCAACCTGCCAGCACAAGACCGTGATCGTTACGGCTGAACTTGGTTCCAGGGGAGAGAATCGGGTGTCATCGACAAACAGTGGTGTTTGTGGGGGCAATGTTACTTCCTGAGAAAGCCTTAATGATCGGCTCTGTCAGCAAAGGTAAGAGTCGGAAAGGTGTAGGCTCCTTGACCCTGGGAGGTACTGGCGCAGGGGTTTGCTTTTGCTTATGGTTTGTGTCTAGCTGTCTTATGCAGTCATGGGGCAGGGATTTCTAGAGTCTGAGATTAACTCATGATCTGATGGCTTATGGGTGATCCACTTGGGTTATAGATCTTAGTACTGCTGGGATTGTGGGTGTGAATGTTACATCCAGCCTGAGGTGGAGAAACTGAATGTAACATAAGAGAGACAGAGAGACAGACTCTCTCTGTGTTGCTGTTGTTGGCCTGTCGCCATTGTTGCCGTTCCACCGCCATGAACTGCTGCTCTCTGCCATGTGCCCCTCTGCCTTGGAGCCAACTAAATATAGACTGAAACTTCTAGTAACTGTGGGCTAAATAAACTTTCCACTCCTTCATTTTGGGTGTCAGGTATTTGTCCCAGCAAGGAGAGAAAAGTGAGACGCTCTCCTACTGGAGCTTTGGCTTTGTGTACAGGCAGGAATGTGGACTTGGGGAGCACTGGAGCGTCTGACATTGGAGTTCGTGTGCTGGACAACAGCAGAAGGCAAGGTTGGTGGGTTCCAACTTTCTGTGGGCCAGGTCAGTAAAAGAACAATCCCAGCGCAGAGTGTGGCAAGCTGGAGGCTCTTCCTTCCGGCCGACTCTGCTCATTTCTTTCATTTCAGTAACGTAAGTTGAACGTTGCCAGGCTTTGGGGTTTATTTTAAACTAAATTTTATGTTTTGGAGACATTTCAGATGTACAGGAAGTGGGAGATGGAGATATTTCTGATACACGCTGTGTGTCCACACATCCACAGAATGTAGAGCATGCTTCATTGGGTTAGTGCCCTCGATACAAGGGACGACCTTACACTGCTGTCCCTGTCGCCCAAGGTCTGTGGCATGTGTGATGTGTGAGGGTCTGCCCTTGGTCTTGCACAACTGGTGAGTTTAGAGAACTGTATCATGATATGTAACCATCACAGCTGGATACAGACTAGTTTTGCTGCTCCAAAAAATACCGTTTCTTCTCTGGCTGTTCCTCCTTGCCTCCTTCTTTCCCTCAGTGCTTGGCTCCTTCTGAGCTCCTAGCTTTCTTCACAGCCTTGCCTTTTCCAGAATGTCACAGAGTTGGAGTCACGCAGGATTTGGCCTTTTCAGATAGGCTTCTTTCACTTAGTAGTAATACCTTTAAGGTTCCCATGCAGTCTTTCTCATGACTTGATAGTTTATTTCCTTTGATCACTAAATGTTCCACTGTCTGAGTATAGTAGTGTTTGTTCATACAGTCACCTACTAAAGGACCTCTTGGCTGCTTTTAGGTTCTGGCGATTATGAGTCAAGCCGCCATAATGTGTCTATGTTTATAGAATATTTAACATCGTTAAATACAAACAATTGAGACGTTCAAGTGAAATTTCCCACATAAAGGTATCAACTTTAGTTAAAAATTCAGGGGATATCAGAATCTCTTGACTTCTGCTGTGTAACAGCAATAATCCTCATGAGGGCTCTGCTGATAACCACTGTGTGGAATTCTAGCTGAGATAGGCAGTTCTTTGTGAATTTGAAGAAAGACTTCCACTAGTGATTCCTGGGGCTTCATCTTCAGTTGTGGTCCTACAGTGATTAATTAATTAATTAAGTAATTAGTGCTTCGATGAGGTTATGCATCAAATACACAGATACCAGGCTGGGGGTGATAGTCAATAGGAGACATGATGAAACCAGGGCCCAGCTGTCGGACCAAGTTAGACAGTTAGAGGGAGGGAGGGACACTCATCAGTTGATATTTTGGAGGTTCTAAGGTGGCCTCTTGTGTTCAGGTCTACGAAGTTTATTCCTGCCACTAAATTGAGTTGCATTTATATAAAAAGGGAGAAAAGATAAAGTCTTGGAGGTCTGTTTGGTAAAAGAATAAATACAGATGGTAATTGATGGAGATGTTTTTAAAAGGCAAAGTTGAACACGCATAGGTCATTCATGTGGCACCTTCTGTGTGTCAGAATGCGTGCTCCTTGCAGAGCACAGAGATGCGGGAGGCTGGCTGCAGGCCGCTCGTGCTCAGACACCACCTCGGGAGCGTTAGGGTACCTTCACTAGGATGAATTCCACAGAACAGGCTCATGCGGAGAACTCCGCAGCTCCTCTTTGGATGTTTAAGAATTTCTCACGACAGGCAAAATAGCTTCCGAAGGGCATGTCGGAGTTTTTCCAAGTAAAATATTGGAAGCCTCATTACAGGGACAGTGATGACAGGTATCTGCGCCTTCGCCACGCAGCCTTTAGCACAAGAGGTAGAGGAAACTCAGGTGTCTGTCTGACTTTAGTGTCTCCCATAGTGATCCTTAGTGTCGCTCCATCTTCTGCTTTGTTTGGGTGAAGTTGGTACCATGGAGGGCCACCTGGGGGATTCTCTTTGGAAGAAGAAGAGTTGTCTCTGTTTTGGCTGAGCCTGACCCTGGTGGCTATTAATTTTCCTCACCACTTCAACAGACTTTAAGCAATGCATAGAGGTCTAGCCCAGGAGCTACTGGTTGTCCCTGCAGATGGCAGGGAACCTCTACCTGTTGCTCTTTAATGTGAGCCGGGTAGCAATGGGCTGAAGAACCAGAAAGGGCTCTTTATTGGTCCAGCTCCTGGGCCCAAAGGGAAAGAACGCTTCCCTGGCTGGTCTGCTCCAGACGAAATGGGTGATCTTTTGTCTGACCAGGTAGAACCCCACGGGGAAGCCGACACCTTTTGGGGACTGAGTTTTTGGTCAACACCTGTCTCATTCGTTACCAGAAAGACAGGCAACGAGCGCAGAAACTTCTGTAGCTGAGGGGTGAGTTTTTGTGGCCTAAGAGTGAAGGCAGGATCCAGGAAATAGTGGCAAAAGCGACAAAGAAAGACAGACTTACTCTCTCGATTTGAATCCTGGGCCCCGAGGTGTTTGAAGGTTGCTTATGCAAACCCGTTATTCCAAGTTCTTGCCTTATTTCTCCTTGAGCTAAAGTTGTTCTCATTTTCACATCCAGGAATCTTGGGTGATCTTATTTATCCGTAGCGCTCCTTCCTAGCAGGCACAGAACATTCTAAGCAGAGCAACCACGCAGGTGGTGGCCCAGAGACCCACGCTGCACACTTAACCTCAGGAGGGTGTCTCTGGACCGGTGGAAGAGACTGGCCTGGTCAGATGGAGCTGGTGGGCGGGAGCAGCAAGCTTACCACGGGCCCCAAGGGCCACCAGCCTGTACCGTCTTTGTCCCTCTTTGTCCCTCGTTGTCTGGGCTTCACTGAGGTGCTAACTTTGGGCACAGGTTTGATCCATTTTGCAAGCTTTCTGTGGGCCTGAGGAGAGTCCCCAGGACGCTTCCGCATGCCTCTTCTCATCCTGTCCGCCCTTGTAAGCCTATTAGTGTTGTGGTCACGTGCTTTCATTTTCCAAGATTCCAGGAACCCATAGTAAGCCCCAGTCTGAAAATACTGAGTGGAAAATTTCGGAAAGAAACACTTCATAAATTTTAAATAACTTTTATTACCAGATATTGTTTTAATCATCCTACTTTATTATTAGCCACTGTGATTTCCTACTGTGTCCAATGGATACGTTGAACTTTATTGTTGAACGTACATACATATAGAAGAGAGCATCGTGGATATGTTATAATGTGTAGTGCAGCCTACAGTTTCAGGTGCCAGCAGAATATCTTGGGATATACTCTGCACACGTGAGGGGGGGGCTACTTACAGAAGTAGGGGGGAGCAGATTTCACAGTTAGCAGAAGTCACTGGGTGAGCCCTGAGGTGTGGAGGGGCCCCTTGGTCAGAGCCAGTATCCTGCTGGCTATAAGAACATTGGATAGGAGAGGGTGAGTGTGGAAGCTTCTGGTCTGCCCACCCTGCTTCTGACTTTAGACTCTTCCACCAAGGCCAGAAGCTCCAACAAAAGTGTCCCAAGCTAGTGTCCTCTTCCCAAACCCAAGTGCAACGTGAAGGGTGGCCAGCCATGAGGACAGCAGGGCCCAGCTACACAAGAAGCTCAGAACAAACTGCAACGAGGAGCCTAACTCTGGACACATGGGAGGCCCAGGGAGAGGATCAGCAACGGCTGGGAGACAGCTGGAGGGCCTCGGGCCATAATAATGGGAGTGTAAAGGAAGGGTGTAATCTCATTTTGCAGTCAGGGCTGATGAGGTTAGGGGCCTAGGAGCTACACATATTTCATTGTCTTTTTAGGGGGAAAAGAAAGAAAAACAAAACGTGTCTCTTCTGCGAGGGATTCATGCACTTACGTGCACAAAATACAGACAGGCGCCACAGCACCCGTCTCTGGCTCCACGACATTAAGTATACTGGGAAGATCACCCTCGTGCTAGGGAGCTGGTGTGGTGAGAAAGTCCACCCGAGGTTTATCTGTGGCACAGAGAAAAGAGAAAAAGCAAAGCAATGCAAAGCAAGGTAGTGCAGAGGAAAGAAAAGGGGAGGGGAGGGGAGGGGAGGGAACGGGAGCAGAGGGGAGCGGAGGTCCAGGGAAGGCCAGGGAAGGGACGGTCATCCTTCGATGATTCCCACATGCCAACCTCCTCAGGGCCTTGACCTTGGACTCCACTTCCTGTATTTTCTGTGGGCCTCGCCTGCCTCCTCTCTCCCTCAGGCTCAGCTTCAATGTTACGGTATCAGGGAGGCTTCCTGATCACCTGGACCCGGCCTATTGTTCTGTCGGTTCTTTTCGCAGCGCTATTCGATTTTCCCTGGAAGCACCTCTCCCTTTCCTATTACTAAGTCAGCCAAGTGGCTTTGTGCTGCTCCCTTTCTCCCTACTAAAGTTCAGCAAGGGCAGCATCTTTGTCTGGCCCATGACTGCGTTCTCAGTATCTGACCCCATGTCACAGACAGTCACGGGGTCAGACGACCAGTGAGGGCTGCATGTGTACAGATGGCCCTTCTGATTCAAAATCGGATATGCCTGTTGTTATGAACTGTTCAATTTGGAATGCCTTCGTGCGGTGATCAGGAACCCACTGGACCAGGTGAGCATGGGCGTGAGAGGCATTCAGGTGGTGCACCAATCTGTGCTTACTAGAGAAACAGTTATAACGCAAGGTATGTCAATCTATTATGTAAGACTTGCCACAGTGGACACCCGCAGAGTCAGATGTAGAACAGAGATGGAGATCCAAAGGGTTGCATCGAAGGCCTGGAGCCCACGCAAGTGTCCCGTGTGAGTCGGTGTCGGGAGGCAGACAGGTCTGTACTGGAGGGTGAACGGTCTGTGCTGCATAACAGAAGGTAACAGTCATGGTGAAGGCGAAGGCGAAGACTGGAGCTCCTCAGCAGAAGAAAAGCAAGTCTTCCTGGTCTCCCCTCTGTCCCCTCTGGAGACAGTGCTCCTGACGGTGGCTCTTCCACACCCATAACCGTGTTGATCCAGTTTGGCTATGCATTTCCTACTCAACGTGACACAATCTGTTGACTATCACATGTAGTTCCCCAAAGGCCGTAGGTGCTGGTCCTGCTACTGCTGCCTTCTAAGCAGAGTGGGTCCAGCATGGCTAGGTTGTACAGTTTCATCAAGAAAGTTTGGAGATCTTGGTTTCGTGGATGTCGCTTCAATGTTAAAGTCTGGGTGGTAGTTTCTTTTTATTTTAAAGAGGAAAAACACAAAACAAAAGTGGAACAAATAACAAGAACAAAGACAGAAGCAAAGCAGTATAAGGCAATACAAATGGTAGAGCATTTCAGAACATAAATGGAATATTGACAAAGGGTCTTACATTATGTATTACAGCATTTAAAAAGCATAGACACAGTGTTGGTCAAAGCAGTTGTGTTTGTGAGTGAGGTCCAGCCTGCGGGCTGCCAGCCTGCCTTCAGTGGGGAGAACTAGTGTTTCTCACCTCTTTCCACGGGAGAGAATTCTGTCCTCGGTACTTTTTAAACAGAGCTCGTTGAAAAGCAAAGGCCGAATAGGCCAGCCAGAAAGATGGAGAGTCTAGAAGTCATGCCCTAAAAGGAGCTGTTATCCAAAATGTGAATATTTAATCAGAGCTTTTCAGCTTTGCTGCCCAAGGTTTCTCAGTCCGGTGCCTAATGTACAAGAGAAGAATCAGGCCTCCAAAGTGCCACAGGAGTTATGGCCACAGACGCACGGTGTGGTAGGTGGGCAGGCAAGGAGACTGATTCTGAGTACGCTGGATCTTATGCATTCACATAGATATATTCCTTTTCCAGCCAGACCCCTGAGGACGTCATAGCTTTAGTCCAATTACATGGCAATTTACCAGTTATTCTGGGAACAGCTCTTGCGCAATTGTCATCAGGGCCTGGAACATAATTTTTAAGTGTTCTAAATTGTGACAAGTCTCCAGATTTGATTTTTTGAAACTGCCAACAGTTACATGGGGCTAAGTCCGGTGAATTAATCTGACGGTTAAGCTTCACAGCAGTGCTTTGCGAACACTGTGATGTTAAGATTAAGCCCGAACAAGAGCATGATCAGGGCCTGTGAGGATCAGGCAGGGGCTGAAGGAGTAGAGGAAGAGACAGGACCAGCTGGAGCCCTGCTTAGTAGGGACAGGATACGGGCCTAGGCTATGGTTGCCGGACTCCCCAAGATGTCGAGCCTAAGAGGCACAGCAAAGCCGAACATGGTTCAGAGGTCCCAGTATGAGTGGGGATTTGGAGAATGAACCAGAACGACAGAATCAGGTCCAGCTTTGTGGTTAGCGCTCCTTTTGTTTTTTTTTTTTTTTTCTAGGTCTGCAGGCTTTGGCCAGAAAAGCAAAGAGCAGAGCTAAACTCTAGGAGAACAGCAATTATAAGAGCTACATGGCAATTGTATCATTAGAGCTTCCATAACGACATTCCAGTTCTTTTGAAAGTCTAGGTAGGACACACAAAGTAGGTTGACCAGTTGGAAGAAAGTGCTACTGAGGCAGAAGGTTTGCATTTGGGCTGGAGGCTGAACTCCTCCCCAATTCCTTTGCTGCCCCAGCAATTTGCCTCCAGGCCCTAACTACTACCATCTCCACTTCTCTGACTCTTTCTTATATAAGTCTCATCTCAGAGGTGAGCCTCTCAGAAAGACCTCCAACCCAAATCAAAGTAGTTTTTCCCCACTGCCACCTACTCTGAATTCAAGACCCTGGTTGGTGTCATCCATAGGACACCCAAACTTGGATTATTCTCTTTTTATTAGCCATCTCCCAGAACATGCATGAAATTTTATGAGGTCAAGATCTTTGAACTTGTCTTCTCTTTTATCTTTAGAGTAATAGTTATGTGCCACACATGGTAGGAGCTCAGGCAGTATTCATCCCATGAATCGACATCTCGGTCTATGGGAGGGACCAGCACATTTAATACAGGAGGTGACAGATGTTGGGGGAAGAATAGAATGCATCTGCATTACTTGGTTCTGGGATCGATTCACAGCCAGGCATAGGTAGTATGGACTGAACCAAGAGGTAAGGCACAGAGCTCAGTAACTGTACAGTTCCTGGGGCCCTAACCTGGAAGACTAAGAGAGAGGAAGCCAGAGGTGATGGAGGAGGTATGGCCCCCGGAACAGGATGAAGAGTGGATTCCCATAAATGTGGCCAGTAGGCTTGTGGGAGAAGTGAGTTACTATCGAAACAATTCTGGATGCTGGCAGGGCTGCTCCCGTCACAGGGCAACCATGCTGTGCCTTCTTGTCTTTGTACCTCGTGGACAGCCTCACAGGGGGGCGAGGGGCTCCTTGCGAGCCTGATTACTGTTTATTCCCTCTCTGAAGCTGCCCTGAAAATCAGGATCTTCCCTCACCCCAAACCAAGTTGCTTTTTCAGACAAGTTGTCTCTCCACGGGATTCTTTCTTTGCTGTCTTTATATTAAAAACGCAGTACAATACAAGATCTCTGTCCTGTTTTATTTTAATAACAAAGTGCAGTACCTAGACATTCTATTTCCTTATTTTAAAAATGAAATAAGCCACGCAACTCAGGAAACAATCCTCTGCACTAAAATAAAAGGAGAACTATAACCGTAACAGCAGCAATAAAATCTGTAAAACGAAGCTCTTCCAACCAGCAGCCAACAACCAGACTTTAAGCACAGGCACCATGGTTATTAGGGATATGGGTGGAGATATCCCGAGGGAAACCATATAGAGGATGGGAGCGCTGTTCAACAGGGGTGGATTGAATACATCAATACACCGTGTTCGGGAAATACTGCCTAATCCCCAGCGCTACTGAGCAACGTGAGGGTCGACTTGCAGTATCAGTGGCAAGTACAGGCTATAAAAAGCAGTGCTGCACTGCGCTGACACGCCGGCTACTGAGCAAGGGCGGAGAGAAAGGGAAGCAGGATGGTTAAAGTGGTTTTGTTCTCTCACTCATTCCACCCTTCATAGGGCAAAGTAGATGCTGTGTTGACATTTGGGGGAAACTGAAAATGTGGGTGGGTTTATTTTTTTCTATTTCCTAAATTTTTTAAAAATATGTTTAGTAAAGGATCTGACTACCGAGGTCAAATTAGCAGTGAACCTCCTGTTTTCCACCTCCCAAGTGCTGGGATCATAGGTGTGCACCACCACACCCAGTTTCAGTCACCATCTCCGTGTGCCCCGGGGGCGGGGCTTGGCATAGCATGCCGGGGATCCAACCCCGGTCCCTGTGTCTGCCTGAGCAGGCGTTTTAATCTGCTGAGCTATCTGGTCGGCCCGATTTCGTAATTTTTAAAATTTGGATATTATGTTTCTATGTTTAAAGACAAACCAAAAATATGTAGAAGATTCCTTGTAAAATCCAAGTAGTTCTGAGAGGTACTCGCGGTCTGGACAAGGGCAGCATAGAACCCCGAACTCCATTACAGCTTCCATTTTCAGCTCTGAGGAATTTCTGAGGTAAAACCAACTGTGGCGTAATCATAGTAACGAGTTGCTTTCCACTTTCCAGCTTCCCAAGGGCACTCCTGAGCAGACTTACTTAACCCTCATGATGGCTTGGTGAAATCTAAGAGTTGGCTAGGTGAGAACCATGGCCATTTCTACTCAGGGGCTTGTTGGTCCTTACCCCTGGCACTTCCCGGCACAGAGCCTCGCTGTGCACTGTACATTTCCATACCTGCGTAGAAGTCCCTTCAAGATGACCAGTCCACTCTTTAGCCCCGTGTCAGCCATGACTCTTGGGAAATCTTCCCATAAGGGATGCAGCCATGTCTATGTGCCTTCTTGCTTTTCTAACCATGTGTTTTAATGGATCTGTTCACTCACTCCCACACAGCCAGGAGTGTCGCCGGGTAGGCCAGCCACTGATGGAGAGAGCGCAGAGCCACAGCGAGGGGTCAGGAGGTCCAGGTCTCGCTCTGAGCAGCCCTCTTCCTCTGTTGCAAGCGCTGCACTTCTAGGGCAGTTTCCTCTCTTGCTTTCTGGGCTTCCTTTGTACGTGTTTATACTAAGTTGAACCACTTGTGGGTGTTTTATTTTTATTTTTTCTTGAGTCATTTTTTATTTCACAAGTAACATATGATTATATTATTTTCTTTGGAAGGAAACCAGAGTATAGAGACAGTGCTGCGGTCCCCCACTGACCCCAACACCCAGCTCAATTCCCACTCTGTCCTTAGAGGGGGCTGCGCTAACAGTTGTGAGCATAACATATTGAGCCATCTGCTACACCGACACACACATGCAGATGTCAGCGGGAAGTGCACAGTGCGCCATATTGTTGAGTTGTGTACACTGAAAAAGAGAATCACGTGGTAGCAGTAGCACCAGACACCTGGCTGCTTCTCTTGCCACAATATGCCTTTGGCATGTTTCCACGTGCGCGCCTTTTTCACTGGTGCATAGCATTCCCTAGATGATGGCCTCCTGGTGTTCAGCCGGCCCTCTCATTAGCACTGAATTCCGTCCCCTGCTTTTGTCACCAGGAGCATCGCACCTGCGCACTTCTCCTTCTCAGAGGTCCTTTGCACTTGGATTCTGAGAGGAACCATTTCTGCGTCACAGTCAGTGTGATGTAGTTCGAATAGCATGCCAAAGCAATTCCCAAGCAACCAAGCCGGGGTCTTTTCATGCTGTGTCTTCCCCACCCTGTGAGATCAACAACTCTGCTGTGCTTCAAAGTTTGCTCTGCCTTTGGTAAGTTACAGTGAAATTGGGGCTCCTAATGAGATTAGATGATTGTTTCCAATACCTTAGTTTCCTACTGCTCCCTCTTTGGTACCACAGTCACTGTTTCCCTAAATGCCCCACCATGTCCCCTGAATCAAGACCTCAACTTCCACCTTTCGAGTGAAGTGGGCATAGCACTTTGATTACTTACTCAATTCGCATGCCTGCTTCAGATACTACGGGAATCATCGACATCCTTTTCCCCTAGCACAAACACATTCAGAATGAAGTCATCTTTCAGCGCCACCGCGGTATCTTTTATTGGCAGATCACAATTCCCAGTCACTCTCGGAAGAAATCCAGGCAGGCCTCGCTTACTGCTACGAAGGGGATTAAGTAGTGTGTTCTGCCGCCAGCTGCTATTTCTGTTGCTGAAGAAACTCTGATTTCTTGCGTATCGATTTTGAAGGTGATGGTCCAGACAGCCTGTCGAGAGGGCTTGTGACATCCAGATGTTTCATCCTCCTCCAATTGCAGAAGCCTTTGGGTTTCTGAAACTTCAGCATGGACATGGAGGCCCACGGGGCCAACACCACCACGCACATGGGCCACGTTGCATGGCCTCCAGGCTGTATTCTCTGGTTGCTAATGACAGATTGATAATGGGTTCCCATCACATTGTTATCTCATTAGAGCTCAGTCTTGGCAAAATCCCACAGGAATTAAGCGAGTCTTGAAAGGGCTGGTGTCAGGAGGAAGGATTAGGTCCTGCTCTTGTGTATTTCAGGCAGCCAAACTCATCCGTCGTCCTCAGGGCTATCTGCGCTGTCCACCCATGGCATTGTTTCGTTCAAGAGATTTTCTTGGGCTTCTACAATGCACCTGGTACTGGGTTACCCAAGAGGTAACAAAGAGAAAAGAGCCTGAGCTCTCAGGAACGGGATCACTTCGTAGTGGCACATGACTCATTGGAATGTATGAATACATGTGAGATTCCCAGTGTTGTAAGCGAGAAGAAAGAGATGTGTGTGGTGACAGGAACGCATGTAACAGGACCAGTGCGGTGAGGAAAAGTGTCCAGGTGAAGTTGTAGCTTGGTGGAGAGATAATTAGGTGACGAGGTACACAAAGAGGGTTCATAGCAATAAGGAAAGCTTGCACGAAGGCCCTGTGGCAGGAAGGGGCCATGTGCAGGTCAGGAACTGAACTGACCCCCGCGTGGTTGGAGGCGCAGCGTGCGGGAAGCACAGCGTGAGTGTGGTTGGGTGGCTGGGTAGAGTCCAGGCCCAGGCCCTGAGCTAGTGCTAAAAGTGGAGATTTCATCCTAAGCACCACGGACAGATGTGGAAGGTGTCAGGCAGCCATGCGAATGGTGGTGAGAGTAGAGATGCGCAGTAGATCCTGAAAGACGATGGCTTCACCTGTAAGGTAGGAGATAGCAGCGTGTCGTTTCGTAGTTGTTCGTCAAGACGCTTGGACACGTTTCTGTGCCGGCAGGGTGAAATTAAAATCATTTCACATCACTTTAGAGTAGTTTCCAATGTGGTGAAAGTCAACTTTAAATCCGAGCCTCAGAAAATCTCCTTACTCACCTCGTCCCAGCAATTCAGGTATTGTGTTATACAAGAGGTGAGCCAAGTATACAATGAGTGTTTGGATTTTAAAATTATGCAAGTAGAAGACACATTGCCATTAACCTCCTGCTGGGTGTCTCTCTCTCACACACACACACACACACGCACGCACGCACGCACGCACGCACGCACACTTTGAGCATACACACCCCATCATTTTTGGTCACTTCCTGAAGCTGTTCTGTAGCTCCTCTCCCATGTCAGTCTTCATGAGTTGTGATAAAAATCATAGCTAGGGATGCTGCCAGGGGCGACTTCATGGAGTGACAGACACATAACGTGGCGCCGCCTTCCTCATGGCACCTGGCATCGTGCAGCTTCTGGCTCTTGCCCCAATTCAAAATGGCTGCACCCTACAAGCATCCTCCCTCAGTGCAGGACAGTGCATCTGAAATCACTCATGAAAGAGGACTTCCAGAACCACTTCTGGAAGTGCAAATATGAGCGGGGAAGCGCGTCCCCAGCTGGGAACGCTTGGGAATATGGATGGCAATGCGTCTTTCGCTTTAATCAAGAATTTAGTTTGTTCACTGTCATCTTCAGTTCCTCCGCTGTTGCTGTGACCACACGGTGCAGCAACGGTGAGCTTTTACTTTCTGTCATTACGTGCCGAGCTAGCAGATCCATGTCCTTCTGAAGAAGAAAATCACAAGAGTCCAGCGACCATGCCAAAGCCCCGAAGCACATGTTTGGCCTCTGTTTGTCAAATCAGTCGAGTGTCAGCACCGTGTGGTTCTTTGAATAGGTAAGGTATGTATGGGGGGACGTGGAGGAATATAAATAGTAAAACAGTTACCCTTGCTGTACTGAAATGTGAGCCCATACCGGTGGCCAACTGCGTTGTTTTGTGATACAGGCTTTGCGTTTGTGTCAACCTGTGTGGGACTGAGTCCTGGCTTTGAATGTCCCGAGCTGTGTGACTCTGGGAAACTTACTAACCCTCTTGTACACTACGTTCATCATTTGTGTACTCAAAACACTACTAGCCAAGCATGGTGTTCGAGGCCTGTCATCCCAAAAGTCGGGAGGAGGGGCTGTTTTTTATTTTGGAATGTAAAAAAAGAAAGAAAAAGACAGATCTGTGCAATGTATTTTAAGCCTGGGAGATAGCTCAGTGGCGCAAGCGCTGGTGTAGCAAGCACAAGGTCTTGAGTTCAATCCATGGGCCAAAGGGGCGGGTAGACAGATCTGATTTTAGAATGTTCTGGATTTTAGGTTTGAGGATAAAGACGGTAGCTCATGTAAGCTTTGAAATCTGGTGTGACTGTGGGTTTTTCCTGTGCATGCTGTAGCCTGCTCTGAAAATGCCTGCTGGCCCCCCGTTTATGGGAATTCTGGTCGCGACATGGCCCCATATACCAGCTTGGACTTTGAAGACCCGTTGTGCCCCACGCTGGAAGTGATTTCTCCTGCTGCTCTGATCTTCCAGCATTGATCTCCGTGCACCCTCTTGTTCTAATTACTTCTACTGACTCTCGAGTTTAGGGACTGTGTAAAACTCCAGGTGCTCTGTAAAGGCTCTTTGGCTCTAATGCCATATGCCACCACCACCTAGTTAGTCCCTTCCATCATGCCCGATGCCAGTGGAAAAGCTGGAGTCAGTGTGGCTGGTAGCTGCTGAGTGCTCGCTGTGCGACAGCCCTGGGCTGAGGCTTTACTTTCTGAGCAAATCATCATCTCCTTATGCGGTGAGGCTGTTATTAAGCCTGCTTTGTAGGGTGAGAAAATGGAAATTGAAAAACATGCAATGCCTTTCCAGTTAATAAATGTGAGGGCCTAGGGATGATGGGCTTGCTTTGCATTGATATTCAGCCCAAAGTCTTCACTCCCTTGGACTCAGAACTGCTGGGATCCATGAGTTTTCAGAGCAGGTGTAATTGAGTCCTATTATTTTTCAATGGACAAATGAATCCTTTCCACGTGGGTCTTCATACCATGATATTCATGGAACAAAGGAAACCAGGGCTGCATAGGAGCTAAATCAGTGCCGGTGAATTTCATTCAGCAAAAATTGTAACAGGGGAGGAGAGACCTCAGCATAGAGCTGAGATTCATTGCAAAAACAGCACAGGCTGATGGTGTTCTGAGCAAGAAGCCAGAAACCAGAGAATGGAATATTATTAAGAAGAATAGGTGCATCCTTGGGACAGAGGCCACGTTGATGTAGCAGAGCTCTTGCTGAAAGCTAGCAGCATAGTAAGATATCAAGAGTGTGACACAGGAAGTTGATTAGATGTCGAAGGTGCGGGGATTTTACCAAACTGTCCCAGAGGGACTCTTGATCAAACTGGATTTCGTCAGTTCAAGTCGAAAAGGGAAGAATGCTATCATCAGGTCCTCCTTGAACACTCGCGAGGGCTTTTCTGCTTCCCGATGCATAACCCTTTGCACTTGGCATTAGGAATTCTGGGAAAGATTTCCCAAGTTCCCCAAATGCTTTGTGACATCTCCTCACTGACCTAAATTGTAATCCCCCATGGAGTTAGAATAGCAGCTTCAGAACCGGGGTGGGGGGTTGTCGAAGGAACCGAGCAGTGCAGACTCATCCGTGTCCAGTTAACTGACCTGTCTGACTCTGCCTCAACATCTGGATCAGCGAATGTTGAGTGGAAATGAGTGAATGAGACTTATGGTCCGTGCTGGATGCTGGAGCTATATTTCTGAGGCCAGTGGGTCAGAGAGCATGGCTCGGGAGTCCCAGAGACTTCTACAGTGTGCGCCACTCATTAGCTAGACGCTAATTAAGACCCCTGTTCTTAGAGCCCTTGAAATAAAAATCACATGTGTGGTGCTTGGACCAAGGTACAATGTGGGGCTGGGGCTCCACGATGCCCGCTTTGATTGCTCTTTCCCAGTATGATTGACAACCCAGCCTGTGAATCAGAGCCTCTGCGCCCACCCCACTGGGCAGATCTTGCCCTCAGCAGCAAGAGGACGCTGGCCTGTTCTGCTATGAAGCAGGGAGTGTGTCTGGGGTCATCTCACTGGAGCTCTTAATTAATCGTCTTCCTGTAAACACTGACCCCCGTCCGCTGCTGAGGGAAACTGGAAGCTGCAAGCGGATTTAGATTAGAGGCTGCATGAAGCCCTGGGTAGTCCTCTGTCTGTCATGAGGCAGTGAGGATGCAGCAGGCTAATGGGAACCCACTGCCCACATGTCCAGGGGGAAGCTAAGCTGCGTGTGGTTCAATGTTTCTGTTCATCCAAAGCAGATGCCTACAAAACAGGTACGGCTTGCTGTTAACCCTTCTACAAGCTGGGCGATTGGGCAGTTTGCTCACGCTGCCTGGCTATCGGTTTCCTAATGAAATAAATTGTTGATTGTGTCTTGGTGAAGATACAAAGTGATAAAAACATGCAATCGCTGATGCTGAATGCACAGACTTACTGAATATGGCACACCCAAATGGTAATGTAAAGAAATTCAGCCTCCTTAGCACGGTGTATGCAGCCCGCCCTCGTTGGACCCCCTTTGCCCTCTGTAGTTCTGGTTGAGGTATTCGCATTTCAACCCTAGGGTTTGAGACCATATCAAAATAATACATCAATTCTCTAACCTTCACCGCTCTATAAACAAAAGCAACTCTTGCTCTGTCCATTAGCATTTTGGTAAGTGGGGAAGAAAACCGGGGCTCCTACGCACCAGTTGGTCGATATACTTTTGTAGCTCCTAGGCCAGAATTTGGAAAATGGTGACCTATCCATCCAGTCTTACCTGCCACTTGCTTCATGGGGTCCATGAATAAAGGTTTCTTTTCACATTTCTGAGTGGTTGAAGAAATAATCACAGTATTTAGTGATACATGAAAATCATGAAGTTCAGACTTTCATGCCCATAAACAAATTTTATCAGAACCCATTCTGCCTGCTGGCTTAGGTGCTGTCTATGGCTGCATATGACCTGTGGTAGCTCAGTTGAGTAACTGAGCCAAAGATAGTGTGGAAGACACACTGTCTGGTTCTGAGCTTTGTCCTAGGGTTCACTTCTGCGTGGAAATTTCAGTGTAGGATTGAGTTTTGTTGCCCCAAAAAAACTCTTAGTCCAGAGCCTGAGTCTGTGCCTTTGGCCTTCTGCAGGAAAGAAGCAGACTGGTCTAAGGCTGTGTGTTCTTTGACCTTGACATTTTTACATGATGCACTTCAGCTACCACAGTGAGACAGTCCAGTGAAGAAGAGTCATGCATTCAATTGACAATTGGGCAAGGCGGTCCTTTAAATCCTGGATATATTTTTCACTTGTTTGTTTTTTTTTTTTCCTATTAAACTTCAGTTTCTATTTGTGAAGCAAAAATGGTAACTTTCCTTCCTGAAGACTATGAGGAAATTCCAGTTGCATATCCAACTGGGTAGCGCAGTGCAGTAGCTGATGAAGAAAACAAGACGTAGATGAAATATCCATGGTTACTATTACTTTTGTCGATATTGCTTTCATTCTTGCCTGCTGTGGGATTGAAGATGAGCTCTTCTAGCTATCGAGGTCTTAGTTTGTCTATTTTTAAAGGGGTGCTGATGGTCTTCCTAGGGAGTGCATTGCTGTGGGCAGTCAAAAAATTAGGGGAGGATTTCTCTCCTCTATTTCCTGCCATGCCAAGATTCTATGAGTTTGCTGTGTCCTGTCAGCTTCCCAGTGAGGCTTTCACATCTGGCCCAGCCACTTGCTGCTGCCCACCTGTCATGCCTCCATCAGAATCATCCAACCCCTTTGAGGACTGATTTTCCCAGTGTCATTTCTTGTTTATGTAACATTAAGGCGAAGTAAAAGCCAGCTTGAGTGACTCTAATGTACAAATTGCATCTTGGCATGGTTTGATACAGCTACATCCTGGCTTTTCTCCCAGGATTAGAAAGAGTAAGTTATGGTTAGACAGCACGGGAGCAGGTGGGGAGGCAGGCACCAAGGTGTGATGGCTTGAAGGGTTGCCAGAGAGGAACCATGGGAAATGCTATTTGTGGATTGTCAGAAACCCAAGCATGTTCTGGGAGCTCTGTGCCTACTGCAGAAGCTCTGCCCTTCCTGTCCCTGGACATGCATCTGCTAGCTTATTAGCAGCTTCTTCCTTCGAAATATGTGCCTGATTTCTCAGAGCACAAGAGCAACACTTCCCAGCTCTTGTGCTACTTATTGAGGCCACGGATGTGTGGCACCAGAAACATCCTGTGATGTTGCCTAGACATGTTCTTTAAGGGCAGCACTGGCTCACGTTCACCACTTTCTCTGTGCTACTTGCTGCGATGTGGACTCAAGGGGTAGAGTGAGAGTGCCATCTCAGAAGAGGAGATTCTGAGTCGCAGAGTTGAGAGCAAGTTCTGCTAATCTGCTAACTGATACTGAAGCCACCTAATTGCAGAGTGATCCTGGCAGCACTGGCTAAAGAATTGGGAGGTTAAATAGAAATGAAGCAGGGAGGGAGGAAGGAACGTAGGCATGGCGGATCTGTTCTACTGGGGCACTCTGGGAATCTGTACAGCACGCACTTCAGAGTTGTTCTACTTGAAGGACACGTGAGCTGTGGTGTTTCTATGCTAGCTCCTGTCCACCGTTGATTGCAGGCTGCCCCTTGGCACCTTGCTGGGCCAGAGAAGAAGGCAGAGGACCTGGTGCTTGCAGAAGAGCATTTGGGACTGATAAATACTCAGGGGAAGGGCTGTGGAGATAGGTCAGCGGCATAAGCACCTGCTTGGCAAGCGCAAGGACCCAGATTTGAACTCCAGTACCACATGCTGGTTCCAGAACCTTAGAAGTACCATGCCAGCCACCAAAACTGGGCGTGGTGGTGCACACCTGTAATCCTAGTGCTGGGGAGGCTGAGACACGTGGGTCACTACAAGTTCGAGCTGCCTAGAGAGACCGTGTGCCAAATAAATAAATAAGTTAATAAAAGATTTTTTAAAATATAAAAAGAAAGGATTTTAAAAAGATAAGTAGTCCGGGGATCTGGAGCACCAGCAGCACCTGCTGCAGCTAGTGGCGTCGCATGTGACAGAGCTGAAGGAGAGACAGCACTGTGCTTCCTGCTGACCGTGGGCCCCCACTCCAGGCTTGGAGGGCTTAGGTTTTATCTGAGGGAAAACAAAATCCAACTTGTTAAAGCCAGTGTCAGATTTTCTGTTGCTCACAGCTGAACGGAATCACAAATAACTTGCATCAAATGACAATAATTATAAAACTAATAAAGGTAACCAGCACATGTGAGCCAAAGGACATTTAAGTCTGCATAGTTTGTTATTATCCAGCACCCCCTGCCCTCCAAACACAAACGTGAACTCTGTAATAGAAGCTTTGCTGGCTTCTGCACTTCCTGGTTCTTGTGCATTAGTGATGCGTAACCAGCTCTTAGAAAATATTGGTTGAATGACTAAGTAAACACCAAAAGGACAAACCAAAAATAATAATAATAAAAAGCAAAATTTGAATCCCAATCTGATTGTACTTCCTTAGCTCTTTATTCTCTATTATAGTGAAAAGTTTTTTTTTTCCAAAATCTTTTTTATTTGTTTATTTGGTACAGGGTCTCACTACACAGCTCATACTAATAGTGATCCTCCTGTCTCAGCCTCCCCAGAGCTGGGATTACAGGCATGCTTCACCATGCCCGGTTTTAGTGGCTGGGTCAGTGCCTGGGGCTGGCACGACGTGGTACCAGAGGTTGAACCGTGACCCTTGCATTTGCCAGCCAGGTGCTTAGACCAGCTGAGCTATCTCCTCGGCTCCTACAGTGAAAACTTTTAAAATGTTATAAGTGATCAGAGGAACCCGGCGTAACACCAGAGAGCCCAAGTCTTAGCAAAACCACAAATATGAAAAACAATGAATAGGTTCTTGAGGACGCTCATTCTCACAGGATGCCAATCTGAGGAGCTGAGCTACAGCCTCCTCACAAAGGGCAGTGGCCACCCGTCAGCCAGAAGTTCTCTTCAGTCCCTGTCTGAGCCAGAGACTGGAAAAGGGGACGAGAGGGCTATGTGCAGAGGGCGGGCGCTTCTCACTGTGACCAGGAATAAGGCATTTCTATAAACTCGGCTGCGTCTCTCCCTTGTCACTCTGCTTCTCTTGCTGCGTGAATAAATCTGTGACCAGATGACCTTGACAGTCCCCTTGGCCTCCAGCATGGTGGCATTTCCCCTAGAATTATTTAAGTGCAGGCAAGTTGGCAAATGTCCAGGGGCTGTGCCGAGGTTTAGGTTATGGCATTTGGCTAAGAGACTGGCAACGACAGGCTCCGCACGGGGTCCTGGAGGTGTTGTAAACCTCGTCGGTAGCTTTACAGCCTTCAGAATGAGCTTCCGGCCCGGACAGGCAGCTGCCCTTTCCTTTGCTAGTGTAGGATTTTTATCACTGATTGCTGATCTCCAGGAAACCCATACAAATCCAGGGTTCTAAGCAATCGACTTTACTACCAACACTCACAGTGAATTTCCCACTTGGAACTTTCATATAATGGCTCTGTAAATAGACGAGTATGCAAATTATATGCCTCTCCTGTGCGGGAATCACTCTGGATCCCGTTCTCTAGGACTCAGACAGTAGGTTTTTCCATGCCAACTATATTCCCAGGGTACTTTTAAGAAGAGAATGCCATTCATGTGTTTATTTAACAGGCATTTACTGGAGTGGTTAATGTGTTTTAGATCGGATGGTGCAAGATACCACCAATATGAATAAGATGTGATACTGTAGCTTGCAGTGTTCGGCGAGAAATATACTTAGTTATATTACAACAGGATGTGTTCTTTTTAAAAATCTGTTGCCCAGGGAAGAAAGGAATACCTGAAACGTCAGAGAGGTGACAGTTCATCGGATGATTTGACATCACTGTGGTTTTCCCGTTATTCCACACATTCTGCCATGGTTTCGTGCATATTTGAGTCCTCTTTCTCGACTCCTCTTCTTGATGAAATCTTCCTCCTATTCCAAGACTATCGTAGACCATGGTGAAACCCTCCCTCAAAGATGTTTTCCTTTGTTCTGTGTTTATGGAAAACTAGCAGTGTTTCAAGAAAGGGTTGTTCTTGTTTATTAAGCCCAATACAGTATCTCATTCTTCTGGATAATTCGTTTCATTAACGCTAAGATTGCTGTTCATGGTTAAGAAGTTTTTTGGCAAAAATAAAAGACCTCTGAGGTCTTGGGCACCCAGATCACTTAATTATTTTAACATATGTTGAACTCTGGAAGTATTTAGGTCCAAAATTGTAGAACCTATAGAACCTCATCAAGCAAAAGAGCTCCTGCTGGGTTCCTACCCCACCTTCCTCCAAAGCATAGCTTTGTTTCCTAGTGGCCATGAGATGACAGACTTGTTGTACATGGCTGATCCTGACAGGAAGAGGAGATGGGTTTCTGCGCTGCTTCTCTTTCACAGAGGAGCCAACTCTGAGGTCTGAGGTCTCACTGGCCTGAACTGGGTCCAGTGTTCACCTTATAGGAGAGTGGTAAAGTGAGGAAGAGATTTGGGGACAACCGGAAGAAGAGCAGATGTGGAAATCCTTGGGCACCTTCCAGAAGCGACAGGATGAGCTGGAAAGGTTGGTACTGAAACAGAATGAAAGTCCTGTTTTAGCATAGATTTGGTGTCCGGTCTGGGTAGAGATGGGGAGACTAGAGACTGCAGCATTTCTGTTAGGTCAGAGAGCAGACGAGGGCCATGAAGGTGAAGGAGAAGCCACGAAGAAGTTGGAGGCTGAAGACACAATGCACTGTGGCCAGAGCCGGCCAGGGTTTCTCCCCGTGACCTTTCCAAAGCCCAGGGAGAAACACTTCCTTCTCATCACACAGCAGAGCACCACCTCGACTCTCAGCCCCCCCGCCCCCCCGCATCTTCTCTGTAAAGACCAGGAAAGGAGGAAATAACCGCACACAATGCAGAGCAGTGGGCCCATCACCGCCGAGATCTGTTTAATTAAATTTTATCTGCAGCGGGGTAGCCTATGAAAACTCAGCGAACCTTCCTCGCTGTCATCACACTTGCTCTTTAAATCACAAACCCGCCTGACGAAGGAGAGAGGCTCGTCGTTTGGCTCAATCAAATGTTTTCTGGGGGCCTGTTATGGATTCTTGAGATGCAAGTAGATGAGGAGACAGATGTTCGTTGTCTGGTACCGAGATCGATGAGTGCTTTGAATTTATTTCCTAAGACTCTGCTTACCGGAAGTCTCTCACCACTGTGCAGGAAGGCAGTGTTCCTGCGAGCCTGTGTGCTGCAGGGCCAGCAGAGCAAGGGCATCGTTGAAGGCACTGCATAATTACTTATCCTAAGACGAACCTGCCATGTACCAAGCGCTGCCCTGGGTGCTCTGCGCTCCCTGGGGACTAAGCTGTGGGAGTTAAGTTGGCGAGACAAATGCTGGAGCGACACTAAGTGTCCGGGTTAATGAACGACCAGAAGGCCCAAATGCCACGGCAACCTTTGGTTATCTTTGCTGTGTGACAAGCCACCTCTAAAATTAGTGGCTTACATACTAACAGCCACATTTTGTTCTCAGTTGTGCAGTGGGGTAGAGCACAGTGAGGAAGGCATTTCTTTGATCGGGGTGGTGTAAGCTCGGCCCAGCTCATCTGCGGTTGGAGCTCCGCTTCTAAAGGTCTCAGGCACAATGCTGGAAAATCAACACTGGCTTCCTGCTGCAAGTCCAGCTGTTGGCGGGGCGGTGGTCTTCCACGCAGCTGATCCCGCACCTGCTGTTGGCCCCTTGCAGCACAGCGTGGTGGTCTCAGCTGCTCAGAAATCTTCCACAATGACTGACTTCACCCCGTGCACCGAAGAGGGAGCTGCCAGGGTTTCAGAATATCGGGCTTCAAAATCCAACATGTTGCTTCCTCCACATGTGGTTGGTCGCAGAAGTCAGGGGCCAGTGCAGAGTCAAAGGAATGTGATGTAGACGCTGCCTCTTGATAAAGTAACCAGGTAGGAGTGGCCCTGTCACCATGGTGAAGAACATGAGATGCCAGGGCTGCCTTGTTTGGGAAAACAGTCTCTCCCACACAAGACAGGGAAGATGAGCTGGGGGGACAGCTTAGTGGTCGAAGCACTTGCCTGGCAAATGCAAGGACCTGGGTTTGATCCCTGGTACCACAGGCCATGCCAGCCCCAGAATCCCAGGTACGTTGTGTCAGCCACCAAAACCAGGTGTGATGCTGCATGCCTATAATCCTAGGGCTGAGGAGGTTGAGACAGGAGGTTTACTATGAATCAAAGCTGTGTAGTGAGACTTTGTACCAAATACATAAATAAATAAATAATTAATTAATTAATTAAAAAATAGAGGAAGGGTATGTCTACATGGGTAGGGTGTCAAGAGCAAATTATCACAGGAACAGAAGATATATAGTACTGCTATTCATTTCAGTTCCTAAAGCAACACTATAGGACTGAGCACCACAGCTGTCCATCCAGTATAATTTCTTCTAAATAAAAGGGGAAGGGGGCCCAGCCAGTTAGCTCAGAGGACTAGGCGCCTACTTAGGCAGAGCGCAGTGGTCAGGGTTTGATTCCCGGCATGCCATGCCAGCCCTGCTCAGGGGTGTGCTGAGACAGCCACTGAGACTGGAGGTGATGGTGTGGCCTGTAATGCCAGTGCTTGGGAGGCTGAAAACAGGGGAATCACCCCGAGTCCGATCTACACAGTGAGGCCCTGCAGACCCTGGACCAAATACATAAACAAAGAGAAAGGGGTCTTGCGACCCTGTAGGTTCAGAAATCTCTTTGCCTTGGCCCCCTTACCTGTTTTATTCATCCGAGTTTGGAATCTGAAGGTCTGAGTTGCCCGACCACTTCTGCGGTGACTGAGCTGGGTGGTCTCAGCACAGTGACTGTCATGGGTCAGAGCCTGGGCCTCCGGGCCTCTCAATGGAGACAACGCCAGAGACAAAGAATCCAGAGACGTTGAGGAGCAATGAATAAAGGGACGGAGACCACGAATCGAAGTGAAGCCTCGGCAGTCTGCCTTGCTTGCATGGCTTAGACCTTCGCTGCCTTCGCTCTTGAGAGAAATCCAACCACGAGCAACAACTGCAAGAAGGTGCACGGAATTAGAGGGCAGTTGCTACGTGGGCTTCCTCTCCAGACCTGCTGTTCAGAGCTTCAGAGATTCAAGCTGGGGCATTTGACCCATCGAGTCCTCTTGGCCTCAACTTCTGCCTCTTCTGAGTCTTGCAGTGTCCATATCACGACACACAGAGGTGACAGTATGAGATAGCTAGCCTGTGAGGGCTCAGTCGCACAGTTGCTTCGTTCTCCATCTTCTGCATGGGCAGAAGAGAAGACCAGGTGTCATTTTCAAGAGTTCATCAGTTCGCAAAGTACAGAAAATGCCTCCACTATTGAAGCTGTCCTTACAGGTGTCCTGGAATCTGCCTAATGCGTACTTCCTTCTGCTGGGAGAGTGGGCGGCTGCTGAGTGGCGTGAGGAAGGAGTGTGGGAAGGGAGACTTCTCCTCTTCCAGGTAACTCTGGGAAGAGCCTGCGGGAGATGTTCACCAGCGTTTGCACTCTTGTTTCACAGCCCTGTCATTTATGCATTTATTTATTTATTTTTATGGCCGGTTCAGCCTGCCCTGAGGGCAGGGCTGGCGCAGCATGTGGTGCCGGGTGGATCGAACCGAGCGAGGTCCCTGCAGCCGCCCAAGCTTTCCTAAGCAAGCGCTTTAGACCACTGAGCCATCCCCCCCGGGCCCACTGAGCATTGTCTCACACCATGCATTTTCCTCCATGATGGGTCTAGCAGAAGGAACATGATGTGCTTCCTGTTTTCAGCACAATACCAAAGCCCAGGCAACAATCACACTGAAAGATGCCCCCCCAGGACAGCTTCCCTGTGTGTGTACCTGTTGCTCTTTTTCCTCTCCGACCTACCTAGGGGTCCGAACATTCTCTTACCGAGGGGTCTCAGCATTACTTTATAGACATATCAGACTGAACCCGGGATACATTTCTCTTATTTAGAGGCAGTGAATGAATGCGTAGATAATGTGACTCATCTCTGGCTACAAAGCAAACACATGAAATATTTGCATGAAAAGATAGTTTGACCTTTCTGCTGTGCCGCTGCTTGCTCCCAATTACAGATGGATATTTACTCCGAACCAGTGATGAGCACGTATGCGAGCGAGAAGGATGCTGCTGATATTTAGAAAATAAAACTCCTAAATCTTTGAGGCAATTTGCAAAGTTATTGGTCGCTAATTCCCTTTTTAGCCAGGTGTGATTTTTGTATGCCATTATCAAAAGAAGGGAACTGCAAACAGACAGTTCCTAACGCTCTCAGAGAATCACTCTGGTCGTCTCAGGGACTTTTCTGGCACGGGCAGCTCTCACATGCAAGCAGGGAGGAGGAGACAAGCTATAGAGTCTGAGCTTTCATCTGTAAGTATCGAGGGAAAGCAAGAGGTTTTCCTCACTGAGGCTCACTTTAACCATGGGACCTACTCCTTGATGAAATTTAAAAAAAAATTTAAAAAAGGGGAAGAGCGCAAAACAGGAGCCAGGGGAAGGAGGAAAAGATGCGCGCACATTGCAAAGTTATAAAGACCAGGGCTCGTGCTGCAGCTCTGCCACTGGTGACCATGGACGCGTCACTTATTCTTTTTTTACACGAGTGTTATCTCTAAAGCGGGCCTGACTATATTACCTGTCAGGGTCATTCATTAGTGCTAATTTGCATATGGCAACAAGTCAGTGTTGAACCTCAGTGCGCTAGTCAAGCTTTTCTGTTATTGGGGGAAAATATTCTCACGTACTCAACCACTGACAGAAGGGGTTCACTTTGGCTGTGGTTTCAGGGTCCACATCGTGGCAGATGGGTGTGAGGGAGCAGGAGAGGAGCACTAGGGAGGAAGCACCGGGACCAGGTCGGGTACAGTCCCCAAGATCATGCCTCCACTGCCACCCCGGACACGCGCAGCGACATGTGGCTTGCTCTTCCCCGAGGGGCTCCTGAGCCACGCAAGTCGACTGTCCAGTTTAGTGGTGAAGCGCCGGAAACCTGCCAGCCTCCTTAGGGGCTCGCTAGTCTGCTCTGGGTTGCTGTCCTCTCGGCGGCGACTCGGGGATTCAGCCTTGCGTCGTCTGGCTCTGCACTTCTGCAGTCACGAGCCTTGACCTCCAGCCTGGGAGGCACAGGAGAGGAAGGAGGAGCGCTTCCGCATCTTAGCCTGGAGCGACACGTGTTATTCTGCCCCATTCCAGTGAAGGCGCATAGCCAGTCAAGCGGCCCAAGGCACCCTGGGAGGTGTGCTGGTGTCGCTGGTAAGCACTGTGACTTTGCCCCACACTTTCTTGTGGCGTTGTTCTGATTACATGAGTGAACTTGTGCGCCACCACCTAGGCCAGTGCTCCGCGCTTCGTAGGAGCGCTACACCTGCTAGCAGCTCTTCTGCCACTGCTGGTCCCAGATGCAACGGCAGGTGTTATATCAGAACAGCGGAAGCAACCAAAAAGAAAATCAAATTAACATCTAGAAAGTGATCGATTTTTAGGACAAGCAGAGAACCTTTACCTGGTGTCACACTGCCATTCCTGTCCCTTGGATTGCAAGCGCATAAGCAGCATGGATCTGGAATGTCTGGATCTCTCCAGAGAACCAGTTTTCTTCCCATACAAAGGTCACCATCTTGGCCTGGCTCCTGCTCAACCCCACTTCTTTATGTTCCTAAGGACTCAGTGTTCAGGTCTAGAGCAGTTCGTGTTGCCTTCCAATTTCTAACTTCTTTGCGTCCATCTTCCTTGGCGTCTCAGGTTGACGTTCTAGAACTCTGCCTCCATGGCTAGTACTGCCATGAGTCACGCTGGAATTTGGAAATAATCTCACTTTATTGTGAGAAAAGAAATACCCAACTCACCCTTCTGGCTTCCGGGCCAGGGCTGTTTGCATTCTCTTCCTGGCTTGTAAATTTTCCAGTCCTAGACAGAGCAAATATCCTCAATGATTTTGACATAACAGCATGTACTCCCAGAGGGTCTTCATCAATGTTTCATCCTCGAAATCAGCAAAGAATTGAATCTGTGATGCTGCAGGCAGATGTCCTTCCGATTTAGCTCTCTGTCCTTGTTCCTTCCAGGCATGGAGGTATTTCAGCTGGGCTCAGCACAACCTTGCTGGGGAGCCCCCGACGTGGGGCGTGAGCCTTCCTGCTGGACAGGGGACTCGGTGCTTTGGCTTTCCCAGGATTTTTTAGCATTCTCAAGAATGCACCTATTCAATGTAACAAAATTAAGGAATCTTTCAAAACTCTGGACCTAAATTCGATTATAAAAATTACTGGGTACTTGCCATATGGCAATGCTTGATTTCAACTTATGTAATCAATGCTCATGCAATCTGATGATATTGATCCTGTTGTTTTTCACATTTTACCAGAGAGGAAACCAAGGCATACGTATTTACAGGCATGCCCCAAATCCCACAACTAGGAAGTGACAGACCCATATTTTGATCCTGAATAAGTTGGGTCTGAAGCCTGTGTTGCTAATCCTTATGAGTCCTGCCACTCACCGTAGGATAGTTAATCAATATCTTGCATCTTGGGTATTAGGTTGTCAGTCCCAGCCCAGAAGTAGACATTACAGTCATAGCGTGCACAACACTTTGTTGTAATTTTAGTGTTAGCGTGTACATTATTTTATGCAAGCATCCTCTTCAGCATGTCATAGTGATTGCATAATGTATGTGTCTGAGCATACTTACTTATGTGATCATATATTTAAGTATATGAAGTGTATAGACAAGTAATAACCGCTCCAATAGTTGCTTAGCCGATTCTGAGATAGAATTTCCTTCACACAGCAGGCAAGAGAGCCGAGGCAGTGTGAAATCTTAGGGTTTGAGTTGTTGAGTCTGTAGGCTCTAAACGTTTCCTTCTCTGGGTAGTGAGCTCTTACCACGGTCTCTCTCCATCTTTGTCTTCTACAAAATTCATCCTGGCGCATCCCTGTCGTTTTTATTATGTCTTGAACTTACATCTTATTTGAAAAAATGCCACTTTACCCTTCATGCCATGCCCGTTTATCTTTGCTGACTTAAGACAGCTTATCTGAGCAGAATACACTTGGTGGCAATGCCATACCCTTTTTACATACAGAGCTCTTCACCAAATGTACATATGACTTCATGTAACATTGCGTCTCTGCTTCAAAAAATGGTGTCTAACATTTGAGTGCCTCCCGTGTGCCATGACACGATTCTAGGTGTGTTATGTGTAACATCTCATTTAATTGTCATAGCAATTCATCACGGTGGCATGTTTAGTAAACCCACTTCACAGATGATAAAACCACAGCCCACGAAGGTTAAATAAAGACAGGCGCAAGTTCACATGGCTGAATGATAGCAGAGCTGGGTGTTTGAACTTGTGTCGTCCTGACATCAGTGCCTGGCCTCCTCTTCATGCCCGCACCTCAGTATGTGATGAGGCTGCAGCTCTTTCCTATGACAGGGATGCTGGGGACCAGCACGCAGGCATCTCCACAATAAACTCAGGAAGCCGTCATCTTACTCCCAGAAAACCCAAATGGAAAGGCTCTACCCAGGATGCATCAGGCCGACTCTTCTCCTCTTTGGAAGACTTGGCCTAGTACTCCTAACCTTGGCCTATGATCTGGAGTGACGTGAGATGCTATGACCTGCTGCTGGATTCCTTATCCTTCGCAGATAGCCTGAGCTTCTGTAGGCATTGGCCAGATTGCCCGTGGACAGAGAATCAAACAAGATCGTGATGTCAGACAGTGGCAATGAATTACGTGGGCTGAGATGAGCACTGTGCCGGTGTTCCAGGTCGAGTCTGTGGAGATGAGCACGCTGGTGGTAGGAAGAGAGTTTGGGGACACAGCCTGGCCCATTCTCACCTGAACGAGCAGATTAGTACTACGGAGGGGACATGGGCCCAGGGTATAGTTCCTAGAGCCCCATAGAAGAGGAGCTCGGCAGGACTCCAGAGGTGAAGAAACTGGGCAGACACTGGAGGCAGAAAAAGTTCCCTGTCACTTTGACGGTACATTCAGAATGTTCTGGAGCACTGGCTTGTAGGACTTGGTACCCAAACCTGCAGCATCAGAGTTACCTGCAAGCCTTTTAGAAACAGAAGTGTGAGGGTCCCACCCAAGAGCGACGGATGGAACAATGCCGGGGTTAGGGCAGAAACTCCAGGTGATTCTGGAGCACCCCGAATTCAGCAGCCCCTGGACTTGCTGAGACTGTGATTGAGACTGGGTGGGTGTGGTGGCACCCCTGTAATCCCAGGGCTTGGGAGGCTGACAACAGGAAAGTCACTACGAGTCTGACCTGTATAGTGAGACCCTGTAGACCTTGTGTTCAATGCATAAAAATAAATTCAGAAATTCAAACTAGTTTGCCTTGCTTATTACTATAGAAAGCATGCAGTTTTCTTTTAGAAAAATTAGGAGCTGAGAAATGAAAGTTTAACAATATTACCCACAAGTCCTGTCTCACAGGGGAAGACAGCTACCAGATTTAGGGGAAGGTTCCGGTATTGGTCAGGGTTTTACTTAGAGGAACAGAATAGATATAAGGAATGAATATTACCAAATATATAATCTATAAGAAATTGTAAGATTGGCTTACAATAGCCACAGAGTCAGATGAGGAAGCGCGCACAGGGCGTCTGCACACTCTGAACTGAAGAATTCAGTCCCGAGGCCTGGACTTCACTGTAGCACTCCGTGTAAGTCTTTGTCGGCTGATGAGTCCGTAATGGAAGACTGAAGTGTCTGTAGATGGAGGCTGAAGAGTCTGCGGCGGAAGGCGAGAGATCTAAGCTGGAGGCCGAAGAGTCTGCGCTGCAAGCCAGACGATGAAGTCCAGTCTGAATGCGAAGACCGAAGCTTCTCTGACGAAGTGAAGTGTTGACTCCTCCTTCAGCCCTTTAAAAAGTCTTTTTGTGCTCAGTCATTCTGACATTGGCCCATTGCGCCCTAGGGTGGAACCAGTCATACCCCAGGATGGGCCCTTGATCCCGTTCTAGGGAGAAATCCAATCATATCCTAGGCAGGCCCTGG